>JZLH01S0633495.1:103803-119830 GCA_001188425.1 Eucidaris tribuloides | reverse complement strand
TGTGGTGTTAATTGTTCTGGGTAGTAATTGTCCTGGGAGTAATTTCCTAAGTGGTTAATTGACCTTGAGGGGTAATTGGTTGGTAATTATTGGTAGAGGTGTAATTGTCCAAGGATACTTGTTATTGTCAAAGCATTAGTGAATGATATTGTGCCTTCATAAATTCAATCTTACGTTGTTGTATATCTTTCAGGTCTCTCGTTGAAAGGGAGCCCGTGGAGTACGTCAAGCCGCGGTCGTTGCGCTTCACGTTCAGCATGAAGACGACCAGCTCCAAGGAGCCGGACTCCATCATCGACGAGATCCGCCGGGTCCTGGAGATGAACGCCGTGGACTTTGAGCAGCGCGAGCGCTACCTCCTCTTCTGCGTCCACGGCGACGGGAGGGGGGACAACCTGATCCAGTGGGAGATGGAGGTGTGCAAGCTGCCCCGCCTCTCCCTCAACGGCGTCCGCTTCAAGCGGATATCGGGCACGTCCATGGCCTTTAAGAACATTGCGTCGAAAATTTCGAACGAACTGTGCTTGTGAAGTGATGCCGGAACCATTCAGCAGCATGACAGCTGTGACGAGATCGAGGTCAACCTCGGCTAGGCAACAATAACAAAAACAACAACAAGACACGCAAACAAAAATGTGGGTGGGGGAAATTGATCAGAGTATTATGCCAAACACGTGCATCTTAATGTTAGATGGCATTTGGGGACGTATGTGCATGGGCGTATCGTAAGAACTTTGTGGTACATAACCTTCGACCTCAACTATGTGCGGGAAGTAAGCAGTATCGGGTATCTGCGTTGCTGTACAGAAGTATCGCAAGTTCTCACTGCATCCCGAGGAGAAGGGCCACAATATTAACGTTAATGTATATTGTCACATTTTCCTTGAAGATAGTATGTCAGTATGCTACGATTTAACATGTTCTTGACGTGTTGTCACACAGTGTTAAGCAGAAGCTCCGTTTGCCTCAGCCAAATGTGCAAATAAGCTAAAGCACAACGTGCACTGCCGTATTTGGCTCGTAGCAAACTCAGGGCTCTAGCAACACACAGCGACTGCAGCATGAAACATCGATAAGATCTAACTTTACACTGTCTTTTAATCTTTTTCCATATTTGGGGGTGGGTGCTTTGTTGTTGAAATTGATGCCTAAATGTGACGCTTGAGACAAATACCATTCATTTATCATCTGGACGCAACTATTCTTCTTCTTCCACGGATGATAGCCGGTTGTCGTCAATTCCCGTCTCGCTCACTGCTCGCTCACAGCTTCATGATAGTAAAATGCGCTCGAGGAGGAGGAGGAGTTTTTGTCGAGTAACGCATGCATCAGTTGGTCCGTCCGATCCATTCTGGGTTGTGATCGGCACTGAATGTTTTCTTCCATCATCGCTGATTGGTTCCACATAATTGGATTACTTCACGACACTTGAATTGTTAGTGTCTTGACTGCCATTGAAAAGAATGCTCCATGTTTTTTTTTTCTTTTTCATTTTTTTTTTTATTAGTTTAATTTATGGAGAGGAGCATAGACATGTGAATGTAGTCCACCTTTGCCACTGGGTGGACTGCATTAAGGATGGGAAAATAATGGAAAATGGACTCTTTTTGTTTTTATTGATTCAATGTGAATGATAAATATTTAAAGAAGTTAGTGGTCTGCATCCATCTTTATTTTCTCTCTTTCTCTTATCTGATTGAGAAATGATGCAGCGTTAAAAACAAATTAATTTATGTGAATACTTGTAATATTGACATAACCTTTACAAGAAAACAAACAAGCAGAGATCACATCACAGCTAAAATATGTAATTTTTACTCAAGTGATTGTGTTTTGGGGGGAGAGAAACAGTTGATATTGTGTGCATCCCACAGTAAACTCTGTAGAAGCCTTTTTTCCAACTCTTGGTATTCAATCTGATTGAATCAAAGCTTTTCACTAAAGTCGCAGTCGATCATTCAAAAATAACCTGGTACTAGGAAATGAGATTTGAAACAGCTTGTCTTGAAATGTTTTTGAGGTGTATGCGTTTGACATAAAGCAACTTAAATGCTTCTTGATGTAATTCTTGTTTGTATACTCGAGATGAAATAAGATACAAGTAACACTCTTTCTAAGAAATGCCCCCACCCCAACTCCCTCGAAACATTAAAAAAAAATTATAAGCCAACAGACATTGTGATGTAATGGATATGTACGAATAAAACTTTGGGAAAATCATATTGGTTTACACAAGAGGATTGTATTTGGTCCTTCAAAGTACCCTTGATCAATCTGTGAACCTGAAATTCTTTTGATGAGGTATATAAATCATTATATTATCTTGCCTTTTTCGATATTTTCATCAACATTACCATCAAGCGAAATTGGGTCAAACACAATGTGATCATCGAAAAATTAGACTTGAAATAAACACCTGGCTTTTCCATAAAATTTCTTGCTTTAATAAAATAGGGGTGGTGAAAAAAATACTCGGGGGCGACAGCCAGTGTGTTCCGAAAAGTCCTTATGGAGCCCCCGTAAATTCTTTAATGGACCACCATGGAAATTATGTTGGCCCAGTTATTGAATTGCAGTAAAAAAAGTATACAAGCAACAGCACTGGAAAAATGTGGCCCACGAAAATAGAAATAAAATCCTTGACATTATGAAGAAGTAACCTCAGAAAATGGAAAACAAAATTAAGATAATAATAATCTCATTGTGATCACAAAAGCCATAAAGCATGAGAACTATTTGTCAAGTCTGCTGTAGCTGTCAAGAAAGTTAGATGCTTGATGAGGAAATCTCACTTTTTTGCTGTTTCAAATTCTCAAAAGTACCATTACATTTAACTCTCAGCCAGTGACCTGGAGAACAAGATTAAAAACCAGCTTTTGAATTAGATTGAATACCAAATTCTTTTGTTGCTGTCAAGCAAGCGCAGTTTTAGATATGTAATTTATATTGTTTTCCATTTGCTTTGCAGAGTTTATATGTGGTGTTGTATAAATGATGTTAGAGGTGGATGTCGCATACATCATCGCCCGGAATGCAAGGGATTGGTCAAGGGTCCATGTCATATTTATGGGACGCACGTCCCTTTGATTAACAGGGCTAAGCAAGAAAATTTACTAAATAATTTAAAAAGAAAAAAAAAGAAAATTCAATTATTTGTACATAACGTGTATAGTAGGAAACATATGTGGAATACCGTCTTGTACCATATAACAAATAATTATGAAGACATTAGATATTGGGGTTGCACTGTACGTGAAATCTTTTTAATTGTATCAAGCTTGTTCTATTTTTTTTTCACACACCTTGAATGTGATAAAACAAAAACAACAAAAAATCAGTAGTTAACCAAACTGTGCTGCACTGGACTTAACCTGTCTATCCAATTACTGTGATTTTAATGTGTGTTTCTTTTTTATTTTTGGCTAGAGATGCTCTGTGGCTTAGAAACCATGAATCTGTTTCCACTTGTGAATTTAATTATAGTGTAACTGTGCCCACTTGTAAGGAGAATGACACTTATTGCAAAGCGAAAGACGATGCTAAACTAGGATTCGAAACGCTACATGCCAAGACAGACCGAACAACAATGGATAAAAGTGATATTAATGATTAGGGATATCGGTCGGTTTTATATGAGTTCTGTTCTGTCCATGACTTTTCTTCTATCATGGATAGGTATTTGTAATTACATGGACTGACGTGTGATGCTAAATTCTCACTTTCGACAGTATGTCATTCAGCAACATTCAGCAGTAGAGGGCGCACTTGTCCACGACAACTTGGCCTCCACAAACTTCTGGTTTTATGTACATTAACCCGTTGGAGACGGTTTGATTTTGATTTAACGCGCATTTTCCATAGACCTTGTGACGAGATATCTCGTCACTCGTCGTCAACGGGTTAATGCAGGTTTAGAATTGAAAAGTCCCATATAAATGACTGGTTGAAAATTTGTGGTGTATACCCAACGAACTTTGATGCTACATGTAAAGGTCACATAAAATCATAACGCAAATGTGTGAGACTCGGACCTTTTAGTAAAATTATGAATTTTGCAGATGTCCATGTGTATTGTCTATGGAAGCTAGAATAAGTTTTTCACACTAGTCAAACCGCCGTGCAATCTGCGCGTGCGCTCACTGACGATAGCACCCTCTATTGCCGAATGCCCTGATTGTCGATATGGAGAATTGTTTGTCACACTAATGTCATATAATTTTTCTATTGTGTCTTTTTCTAACAATGATGTCACATTTATGTTTCTCCGTGTTTTAGTGGTGTGGAAAATGGCAAATAACAAAACTGACATTTTTCCTTTTACTAGGCATATGGTGAAACAATTTATATTTTCAACATTGCTTATGTAATAAAAATTGTCATCTGTCATCATAATGTAAGGTATTTGGGGGTTTTACTTTTTCCTCCATTTTTTCTCTGAGAAATACTTGCCAGTGTAACTTGTTACTGTCATGATCTATGAAATTTTCTACATCTCCCACCAACCCCAACCCCCTCCCCCCAACACACACACCTTTTTGTAAGTCAATGTTTTGGGGGAGCTGAACAACCATAAATGCATAACCTATGGGAATTTCTTGATTGAGAAAATTGTATGAATTAATCATGTACATACACAGACACACACAGGCTTGTTATTTGTCATTTTCAAACACATGTATGTCTTATCTCGAGTGCTATCTGTTTTCCCAACATATAACTTTTCGACCCATGATTTGCCAAATAGTAGGATTTTTTTTTCTGTTCATTATGATATGCTCTTGGGTGAGACCATTATCATAAAGGAATTATGCAGGAAGGAAGAGACAATTGTTTTTGTAGTTTCTGTTTGGAAGAGGGTTGGTTGTTGGTGGGGTTGGAAAATGAACAAAAACTGGAGTGATGAAGGGGTCCAGAAAGTTATATCATGTTCTGACAGAGAGAATGTGATTTTAAATTCTCACCGTCATTCTCAATTAAGTTCTTAAAATGTCCCGTTATAATTTGAATGTATTTATTACCTAGTCACACTAGGCACACTATTGTCCAATATGAATAAGTCATTTAAATCAATGTGGAGTTATGTGTAGTCAATTTCCATGTAAATTTCCTTTTATTTTATTCATCGAGATATATGTTAAAACGATATCCACTTGTGCAATGAATGTCAAACTTTTTTTTATTGCTAATTAACACCCCTACTCCCAATCTCTTTACATAGTTCATGCATTATACCTTTGCGGAGTGCAGTAGCAAATCTCCAGCTGTACACCATACGTGCATCTTGTCATACTGGTTAGTGTTTTGTACTATTTCCAGGTCATATTTAAGTCGGCTCCAAAACACGAAAGCAAGAGAGTGATCATTATTTGCGTACCTGTAGAATACAGGTTACGATGATAATTGTCACTTTGTGTAGGCTACTGAGTTTTCACCATACCACGTAATGCTAGAATGCCAGCCACGTATTTATATTGCACCAGTTTACATTTTGGGTGCACTTTTGAAATGTGATGAATTGATATATTTACACACTTTTCTTCCTCGTTAAGAGTGTAGTTGTGGAAATTAAGTGCAATTGTAGCAATTTAGCGATTATTCAACATTTGAAGACAAAAACTTGTGTTAAGTGTTTTCCGTTATCACAGCCCATGCATCCGAAACTCGTTCCTGTCCTTTGTAGTTTTCGATGAAATACGTTGACAGAGCAATAATATTGTGATCAGAAAGTAAACAACGTTTCAATCGAGCTTTAAAGATTATTATGAAAATGGAAGATATTGATAAAGAAAGGAACAAACTAAATAAATTTGACGAGTTATTTTTACAGGATTGCGACGATAATGTACAGTGCTGATAACGTAAGGCGGTTGATGTTTTTGTAGAAGTGCAGCCACGTAGGAGATGATGACATGATTGTTCTTCCTTTTAGGGACCAAATTTTTCAAACGGAGGGAAAGAAAGAAAGAAGAAAAAAAGTCATTGCTAGAATTTGTTACGGTCCGTGTTAACACACTAGTGCAGTTAGGTACGTAGTTCGGTAGCTACTACTTGGTCAGTGAAATATTTTATGTTTGCTTGTGTGAATACAAATATGTATATATATCCAACAGTAGCATCCCAAAGACATTATCCTGTCAGCCAGGTACATTGTGTGAAATTGATTAGATACAAATAACACATCCATGTTCATTGAAATCAGAACCATATGAGAGAGAATGCCGATTGAATACTTTGCCAGCGTATTGGTATGCCATTGGTGATTTATGATTGGTGGTTGTTCTTTGCCCAAGATTTGCCCCGATTTGTTACACAAAACTTTACAGATTTAATTGGTTTTGAGGTTGGATGAAAAGATGAAAAGGCTTGAGCAGGGTTGGGTTTGCTTCGCGGAAAAAAATAAGTTTTTTCCGGGACGGCGGAAAAAACTGGAAGAACCACCTTTTTTTTCCGTTTTTACCATAAGAAAATGGAAAATACTGGAAAAAACCTCCAACAATATTTCCGGGCAATAAATAAATTATGAATGCAGTGATTTTTTATGAGAATAGTATACATTAACAAACCAGTTACTGGGCAACAACTTATTTAAGCAGACAACAAGAAAAAAAAACCTACTTGCCACAATCTAAATCCAAGAAATAAATATTTTGAAATAAAATAATTATCCTTTCAAACGATCTCTAATAAAGGGCACATACATGTAAGCAGTGTATACTAGTATGTACATGAGCTAGCATGGATCTTTTTCATGTAAAGTATTGCATATATGTCCTAAACTCTATTTATTTTTTTTCCCTGCCTTACACAAGGCTAATTATTTGACAATTTTTCTCCATGCTAAACTAAGCTGTATACATTACAGCACAATCAGTTGAGTAGTTACAGTAGTTGCATGGAGAAGTGACCATGAATAGGGGGGAATCAACAAACTATGGTTAGAAGTTCATAACCAAAACAGGGGAGAACAAAAAAACAAAAGAGCTGTCCTGTTTTATTATAGTTATGATAATTTATAAAATGAAAATCTTGAATAAATAACGAAAAAATAAACATTTAGGAGTTTTTTTCCGTTTCTTCCGAAAAAGCGGAAAAAACCGGTAAAAACCGGCGGAAAAAACCGCCTGCAGAAGAAACTGCCAACCCTGGGCTTGAGTTTAGTGTCCAGAACAGCATGCTCTGTCTGAAAAATACAATACACAATACTTTACTGTATCCCAACCATCAAACACCAGAATTATTTTCAGTAATTACAAATGTTACATGATTCCCACAGTCAGATATATGAAAATCGCAATTTCCAACCTGTGTAAAAAAAGTTTTGATCAAATATTTGGAATTATGACTGCAGTCCTACGTGCTGCTTAATGTGATCTCCTTACCCTTCTCTCCACCCCACCCCCCCCAAAAAAATATAAAATTATGGAAAAGAGCATATACGTAGGATTTTTGGTAACATTATTTTTCTTGGAGATGTTGAAGGAAAGGGGGGGGGGATAGGAGAGTAGTTAGGTGTGGGGGAATTCTGTGTCAATAAGTGGAGAGTATCAATAAAAATGCATCACTTGAACAAATTTGGTAAACAAATTCTGAGCAGAGAGTGGCAGAGCTGCGTAGGTGCATATTAAAACTTGTTTTGTAGACTTGGCTTTATATGGACTTCTGCATGAACTGCTTACAACATTGTGGTGGGTTGGTTGAAGAATAATTATATGATTGCTAATGGTATGGTACAAAGTAAAGTGTGCCCGACTGTGCCGAAACAAACAAAACCTCTACTAAGTGTTAAATAATGTGTTTTCATGGGATTAGTATTGCATAAGAAGTTGAAAAGTGACACTATGAGAATGTTTACTTGATTACGCAAAGACATGTTCTTGACTCAGCAGATAAATTACATTTGATCTAATCGGTTGCAGTTTTAGATGATCATCATTCATTACATGTAATGGCAGCTAGAATTGAAATACTGGTATTTTGTCGAATGACGGGAATAATTTTGTCAGAGTATACAGGACAAGTTTCAAATAGACGACTGTCGCCATCTGAATAATGTCGCCATTATGATCAGGTTACGTATTATTATTTTGTGTTCAAACTTATTTATTTTTAGCATTTTTTTGTTAGTCTGTACTGTTCTTAATATATACACAGAATGACAGCCTGTCGTGAATGCAAATCTACAGTGTTTCCAGTAATGCCAAGATATATATTCTTTAGTTTAAATCACTGACTGTTGTAGCTTTTGTGTCCTCTAGTAGTCACATATTGTTGATATTTGCATCTTCCAAAAAAGTGATTCATTGCTTTTCTCTTTGTCTGTTATTCATAAACTTCATTTCTTTTTAGTCATACAGGTGAGAGCACATTTTTCCTGCATAAATATTTGTCCTATTCTGTAAGTTCTCAGGTCTGCCTAGCCAGACTTGCCACCTAGCATCATGTGGTTTGATTTTTATGTTTTGTTTTCAACATTAACTAGCACAGAGCCATACTGTTTTCGATATGAAATTAACTAGACCAAAGTATGTCCATCAGGTACATTTGTTTGTTTGTTTGTTGTCGTTGAGTGTTTTAATCCATGAATGTTTACCGTGTGTAACTTATAATTTTTAAGTATGATGATAATATAAATTCACAGTTTTTGAAAACGACATTAAATCCGGGTTTGTAAAATATTGCTATGATTATCTCATTAACGATCATATGGTGTTCTTTTTTTATTATTATTTACATATAGTTCAGTCTGGTTTAATTTGAGATATCTGAAATAGTATGGCTTTCCATATGACTTGTAT
Organism: Eucidaris tribuloides; assembly: GCA_001188425.1. Classification (NCBI taxonomy): domain Eukaryota; kingdom Metazoa; phylum Echinodermata; class Echinoidea; order Cidaroida; family Cidaridae; genus Eucidaris; species Eucidaris tribuloides. Next base: position 111,035 of record JZLH01S0633495.1, on the reverse strand, counting down.
CTCAGCATGTAATAGGACTTGTATATTTCAGCCACAGTGGACACCATGGTTATATTACAAAGCTGCCTAATAATAGTTTGTGTACATTTTTGCAACCAGTGTCGAGTTTGTATTGGTATCCATGGTAACGTCCAATAGATCACGGTTGTAGCAGTGCAAACCCCTCATTGTCCTTGTATGTAAAGGCCTCAAAAAATGATGAGAATTAAAAAATGACAAAATTTGTCTGAACAAATTATACATGCAACTTGTGACCTTGTAGTTTGTGTGTTTGTGATTGTGTGTGTGTGTGTGTGTGTGTGTGTGTGTGTGTTGACACTCTACATTCAGATCGGGGACGTTCGAAAAACGGGGACGGTCCCGTCTTTTAAAATGGCCAGAAATCAAACGTAGATGGCGCTAAAGCACCTTAGAAAATGGCCCAAAATTTGTGTGCACCCCCAACGTCCCCAGTTACCGGTAAAATATCATACACATACACAAAACGTCCCCGATTTGCATGTTGTACATGGGAGTTTGTGTCCTCGATTGCATGTTGTTATACGGAGTGTGTATGTGTGTGTGTTTTACCGTCCCCGTTTGGCGGCAGTTACACGTATAGGTGTGTGTGTGTGTTTGTGTTTGTGCTTCTGTGTGTGTGTGTGTGTGTGCGTCCGTACACATGCGTGCATTCATATGGAAATGAGGTTACATGTTATGATTAAGATTCATTTTTCCGACAATCTGTTTGTCTGAAAATTCAAATACACAATTGTGATGTACGAATCCTATTTCATTTTTGAAGTATTAAGTCCTCTGGTACAGATGTATAGGAAATTTTGTTTGTTCGTAATAAAGAACACCTGGAAGTGATGCGGTGTGGGAAAATTTATTAATATCCTCTGTTTTCAGCAGGGAAGGGACCAAGTAAAAATATTTTGGGATATGAGTGTCTGTGAGGTTATCCCCACATATTTGTTTGTCAGAACCTGTACTGAACCAGAGCCATGGAGTTTGTCCTACTTGGTTTCAAGAGAAAACGGCATGATGCCTGTTATACATGTATTCTGATCTTGCTTCACTTTTCAGAAACCATTGTGTAATGGCCATCAAGGAACATTAGGCCACATGATGTAAACGTTTGAATCCATGTTGGCCAACATTATATGTCTATGGCTTTGGTACTCAATACCGAGCAGTATGTAAAGCTACTGTCACACTGCGCCGTCCAACGATTCTGTCTGCCTCCGTCTAAAATATTTACCTCAGACAGTGTCAGGCAATGGCAAATGGAATACAATAGAATGGAACAGAATGGAAAAGCATTGTCTGTCAACGTCTAGATACGTTTGTAATCCAGTTGAAAAACGAATTAAAAAGTCCAATAAAAGTTTAATAAACGTACGCGTTCGTTTTTCAGACGGAATCGTTAGAAGGCGCAGTGTGACAGTAACTTAAGGCTCTGAGTGAACAGTACAAAAATGCCATCTGTTCCATTTGGGAAAAAGGGCCATCTCATTACATATTCTCTGTTTTCCCATTGTCACGTTTGTGTTTGTGTGTGTATGTGTGTGTGTGTGTGTGTGTGTGTGTGTGTGTGTTTGCAATCGCCTCCAACCGTGGACATTTTGGATTAATTTTACTGTACAACCGCGGACGTACCTTCCGGGGGGACGGTCCACGTTTTTTTAGCTTGTTGTAATTGAGGTGCCTATGCGTCATTACAACCAGTAAGCAAGGTCTGGGGGTATAATAGAGAACGTCCATGTTTGGAGGTTGTGTACCGTAATGTAATACATCTGCAGTTGTCGGAATTTTCGTCCTCTTTCAATAGGTACAAAACGGTTGTGTGTCCTCGGTATTACCGTTACAAACACACACTCACACACGGACACACTCACATGAAAAAATTGTACGTCCTCGGTCAAAGGTGATTACACGTATGTGTGTATTTGTGCGTGTGTGTGTGTGTGTGTTATTGTGTTTCATTAGTGGATTTGACTGAAACAACCACTTGTTAAAGATATCCTATCCATTAAACGAAGTCATATTTTAAAGTAATAGGCTAACATTGTGGAGCTTCAGTTTAAAAAATTGTCAAACTCTGATATCTGAGCTACATAGTAGTGTTCAAATGGACACCCTAGAATACAAAAGTTTGGAAAGTTACACTGCCAATGGCAAGTTATGCATGAATAAACAATAAATACTCAGGGCGAGTAGAAAATAGCCTAGGCGTACACACAGTAAGTCTATGGAAGAAAATGGGCAGATGAATCCGGTCAACTTACGATTTTCACTTTTTTAAAGTACTAAATAATCATTTTGAAATACAATTCTTTCAAGGCTTCATTTTTATGCCTTTGCAACGAAGTTGCTTGAGGCATTATGTTTTCGGGTTGTCCGTCCGTGCGTCCGTCCGTCCGTCGTAGCGTCCTTCCGTCCGTCCGTCCGTCCGTCCGTCCGTTACCGGTTCTTGTTACCGCGATAACTTAAGAACCCCCGATCGGATTTTGATGTTACTAAGACCAAGTATGTACTATGAGGCACCAATGAACTGATTAGATTTTGGAGCTGAAAGGTCAAAGGTCAAAGGTCACCCGGCCTAAAATATATCTGATTTGGGCTCTTTACCGCGATAACTTGAGAACGGCTGATCGGATTTTCTTGTAACTTGGTTGAAGTATGTATTATGAGGCACTAAAGAACTGATTAAATTTTGGAGCTGAAAGGTTAAAGGTCACGGCCTAAAATATGTCTGATTTGGGCTCGTTACCGCAGTTACTTGAAAACGGCTGGTCGGATTTTCATGTAACTTAGGTAAAGTATGTATTATAAAGCACCAATGAACTGATTAGATTTTGGAGCTCAAAGGTCATAGGTCACCAGGCCTAAAATATGTCTGATTTGGGCTCGTTACAGCGATAACTTGAGAACGGCCAGTCGGATTTTCATGTAATGTGGGTGAAGTATGTATTATGAGGCATCAATGAACTGATTAGATATTGGATTTGAAAGGTCAAAGGTCAAGGTCACCGGGCCTTAAATATGTCTGATTTGGGCTCATTACTGTGATAACTTGAGTATGACTGGTCCGATTTTGATGTAATATGGGAGAAGTATCTAATATAAGGCACCAATTCACTGATTCAATTTTGGAGGTGAAAGGTCAGAGGTCAAAGATCACAAGGCCTTATGCGTCTATTGAGTCACTTGTCGCGATAATTTTTAAGAACTGCTTATTGGTTTTACTGTAACTTGGTCAAGGTCACATGGGCTTATTCATCTCATTGGTTTGCTACCATGGTAATTGAAGCTTTTCAATTACCTCAATTGATGGGTGTGCTGACTGCGGAGGCCGCCCGGAGGGGGGGGGGGGACACTCGATTACAAAGTGAAGTACCTATGTGCCGTGCACCCGAATCGAAAATCGGGGTCTCTGGACGGGCTTGATGCCGAAAATGGGGGTCTCTTGCGAACTGGAGTAAGGCTTAAAAAAACTCAAAATGTATGCTCTGGAAATGCACCGCGGCGAAGTCGTGCTGAATGCAATGCTCTGGCTCGGCGCGCGCGCGAGCGAAAATCAGAAGCGGAACGGCAAATTTGGGGGTCTCTGGAACTTGGAAAAATAAATTTTCTTGTGATTTCTGAATTGAGATGCCTTAGAACGGAAATTTGACTGAAAATGGGGGTTCTTCGCGCACATACGTTATCACACAATTATTACTAAGTGGCCCCCCCCCGCGGCTGCGGGGCATAACCCATCGACTGGCGCCGCAGCTCGAACTGCTCTTAGTTAGACCCTTATCAACAGACCTGGATTTACATAGGAATTCATGTCAGCTCAGATTTTTTTAACTGTCGGTAATAGTTAGCCAGTACCTTTTAGAAAGAGAAAATTTTCACTAGAAAGTTTAATTCATGTTTCATTTTGCCAATATGTTAAAAGGGGAGATGAGAATCGCCGAATGTCAGTGAGGTGGGGGGGGGGGTTGCTGGCCTAGTATTGCACAGTCTCTAGCCCCATGGGTCACTGAAAGATTAACAATCATCATCCACTTCTACTATAATCTCCATCACCTTTTTAACAGCCTAACAATGATATTTTTACCATTAAGCCACCTCAACCCCCCCCCCATTTTAATTTGTTTCTTCAATCTACCTATCCCTCCCTTACTCCCCCTCCACTACAACATGTAAACAAAAGTGCACTTTTCCAGAGATGACTTCAGTATGTCGATATACTCACAATTAAAACAAATAATTGACAGATTGGAGGTAATCAAGGGGGAGGGGCATTTTCCTGCATTTGTTATTTTGTCCTCTAAGACTTAGTGGTCAAAGGCCCAAATTTATATAAATGATATCTCATCTGTACCTTGATGAGTGACGGACATTTTGCTAACCATAAAGTTTTTCACAGTCATTATTTTCAATTAAAAGTTTTCAAGCTGTTTGCTTCGGTTGGACGGAAGGTATGTGGAAGGGTATGTGTAACTGTCTGCTACTGACGTAATTATGTATATGTTTATGTTGTTTTGTCGTTCTCATGAAAGTAGACCTTGGTCGTACTCACTCAAGGCTTTTCCCGGGGTCCTTCCCCAGGGACGTGTTGAAATATTAGAACCCCGGATTCAATTTGTGCGACGGAAGGTAAATAGCGCCATCTCGTGCTCAAAATGCTGCCATCGTTATTTGCATTATGGTAATTGTCATATACAAACGGTCAACAACTATCATTGTATCAAGAAAAAAAGGAATGGAAAATCCAACGTAATTTCCAAAATACAGTTAAGAAATTAAAAAATAACAGTGAATTGCAAGAACAGAAATCAAAGAGTGGTGTTCTTTGGCAACATCAACATATTTAGTACAAACCTTATTTGTGTCTAACAATAAAGAATGTTGATCGAAAACAATTGACATGTGAACATGTAAAATTTACATCAAATTAAACTAAAATGATAATAATAATAGTAATAATAATGGTGATGATGGTAATACTGCTACTTCTACTGCTGCTACTATTAACGATAATTACGAAACGAATTTGACAGTGTAACATTTTATAACATTTAGAATGATAACGGGTTTTACGATATTCACTTGCACTGTAACAATCTTAAATCGGCATCTCATCATTCTCTTTTTAATTAAAAGTTAAGAAAGGGGCTTACAAGATTCACTGTAACTTCAGAAATCCTCAGAGCATTGCAATTAAATAGGGCATATCTTCTGTCTATAGGTTTTGTTGTACACCTCATCTCTACATCATGCATGTGTTAAAAAAGTCACAACTGTTTGAAGTTGACATCACACTCCCAACGTGTTGTTGATGTAACACTGTCCACAAAATCTCGGCACATAAAGAGTCCAACATGAATTTGTTGCGAGGTATGTCACACTACTTTTACACTATCACATGAAAAAACGAAACATTACCATATATTACTGATTGTTTATTTATCATGATAAAGACAAGAAAATAAATTATTGATTATTTTTCTCTCAAGATGATGTTTTGTTTGCAATCAATAGTGTGTCTCCATTGAATCAATAAAAAGATGACCTTTTATCGGCATATTGCAAACATTTCCCACAATATACGATCTATAAATCCTATAACAGTATTCTTTTCACCCTATGTGTGTGTGGGGTGGGGGGGGGGGGGTATTTCACAATAATATGGCATTCCCATGATAATTTAGGAAAGATTGACGGAGTCTTATTTATTAAAATGATAGGAATGCCTCCATCATGCCTGATCCATGCATTTTTTTATTTGCTTGTCTCATTTCAAAACAGAAGGAAAATGAAAATAAAAATAATAAGTCATCATTTCAACCCAAATACATTCAAAATCTCAATGTCTCTTGTTATTGGAGAGGAGTAGGATGTGGATGGGAAGGTACTGTATATAGGAGGAAAAGGGAGGAAGAGGAGGAGGAGGACGGGGAGGGCGAGGGAGAGAAAGAGGAGGAGGAGCAGCAGCAGTAGCAGCAGCAGCAGGGACAGGATGAGGAGGAAGTGGAAGAGGAGGAGGGAGAGGAAGAGGACGAAGAGGAGGAGGAGGAGGAAGGAAGTGGAGGGAGGAGGAGGAGAGGAGGAGGAGGGGAGGAGGAGGGAGGAGGAGGAGGGAGGAGGAGGAGGAGGGAAGAGGAGGACGAGAGAAGGAGGAGGGAGGAGGAGAGGAGGAGGAGGGAGGAGGGGAGAAGGAGGAGGAGCAAGAGCAAGAAGAAGAGGAGGAGGGGAGGAGAAAGAGGGGGACGAGGAGGAGTAGGAGAGGAGGACGAAGAGGAAGAGGAGGGGGGAAGTGGAGGGGAGGAGGAGAGGAGGAGGAGGGGAGGAGGGGGAGAAGGAGGAGGAGCAAGAGCAAGAAGAAGAGGAGGAGGGGAGGAGAAAGAGGGGGACGAGGAGGAGTAGGAGAGGAGGACGAAGAGGAAGAGGAGGGGAGGAGGAGGAGGAGGTATTACATGAATTTATTTCAAGTGCATCAATTTTACGCAATTGTTAAATTTCGTCAAACGCCTCCCACAGTAGGTCGATGCTCTTGTATTATTGGGAATATGATGCCTTGATTAAATCATCACAAGCCTCAGACAGGTTAAAAAACACACTTACAGCTACTGAGTAAATTTCAAACGATTCTGCTTTTAAAAAAAATATCATTTTAAATCAAAACTCGTTGCTTTTTGGAAAAACCCACACATTGTAGACAACGAAAAAAACAACAATCTTATCTGGATATGAATTTACCTCATATTAAAATTTATATGCCACCTTTTCATAAGGGAAATTCCATTACTTCACGCAGCCATAATGTCAATTCATTCAGAATCCTCTTTTGCAGCCATACATGGGCTAAATGAGAAATTATCTGACTTAAAACTATATATTTATCTACAATTAAAAACACAAAACGTGTTAAAGAAGAACAACCATACAATTGATATAATGGGAGTTAAATGTGAATATCACACACTTTAAACAGAACAACAGCAAAATGCATTTCAGCTGTATGTAAGAACATGGAACTACATAGACTAAATTAACCAGCTAGGATCAGGATATTGCGATGATTTATAAGTGTTTCGATGTAACATCATAGGATATTTTCGCAAGGTTATTAGGCTGTGTTTATAAGCACCGATACAGCCGCCGCTCACGCAAGCTTTGTCGTGCTGTACAAGACAAATTGTCAACGATTGAATTCATTTTAACGAAACAGGATATAGATCAGGCATTGATTTTTA
>JZLH01S0633473.1:9848-24034 GCA_001188425.1 Eucidaris tribuloides | reverse complement strand
CAGAAAGTGAAAGTTTGAGCAAATTTGGCCGAACTATTTTAGAGTTATGAATATGCACAGTTTTGTATAAACTCTTTTGTGCACAGGACTATGTATCGCTCAGTATCGGGAAAGGAAATTAACGACTGACTTCAACTAGCTATAACTTTGCACAACAATGTTTTTAGGAAATATGCTGTACAGCCACAAAGTTGAAGTACATTTTACAGACCTTTTGAATGTAAAAAGCTATTTGAAAATATACATCTGAAATATTTTGTAAGTATGCCTAATTGCAACTAAAGAGTTAAGCCTTATTATTATGGAGAAGTTCTTAAATTAACAACTCTGCCATTTTTGTTATGAGAGTGTGGAAAACTCCCCTATTGAGTTTGCTACCAGATTTTCATCTGTCTCACGTAGATCCCACAAATCTAGAAAATTTTAAGAAATCCAACATGGAAAGTTTGAGCAAATTTGGTCAGGCCATTCTAGAGATAATTTTTCAAACAATGTGAATAAATCACTGTGTCACCATCTGTAGATGGCAGCTCTACTTGTCATAGCAAAACAAATCCCCAGTGCTGACTCTGAATGTAAATTTTCACAACTTATCATTTGCGATGAAAAATGATAATTTCCTCGTCCTACTTCTCAGGTGTGTGTGTGAGGTGTACAGTGAATATGCATGACTTTTTACAAAGTGTTACTTGTAAGTCCATTTCTTTGTTGAAAACCCAGAAAAATAAAATTTTATATTCAAAGTCAATGGACAATCATCACAGATTAAAGGTATTGGCTAACATTTACTAGATAAATTGCAATTGACTCTACAATCTAAAAATTGCTACATACAACACTGTTAAAAAATATTCAACACATTAGTTTAATAGAGATAAATGACATGATTGGGGGTAGTCTTCAACTTGGTCTGAAACTACTCTAGAATGAAGTAAACTATGCAAGGATTATCCTGTGAAAATCTTGTAGTCAAACGTTGACTCATTCTAAAATGAGCAATGTCAATATCACTCGTAGCATGGAAACCTGCTGTGTGGCTCTCTATGGGGCTTATTTTTATCGTCCCCGGAAAAAATTAAGATACTCCTATGTTTATGCCTGATTCTCCTTGAGTAAACAAATTACAGACAAATCCTCCCAGGTGGGAGATCCACTCCTGCTAGTGTATAGTTGGTATATATTTCAACTCATTTGATTCTTGAGGCATTTTCAAGTGTTCCCAATCATGTCACTAACCTTTAAAAGTATTGGCTAACGTTAAAAGAATCTGAGCTACATGATTCCCACGCTACCATTGTCTTTTGATAAGGTCTAAAAATGATGCCCTGAAAAAAATTGTATTTCAAAATGATTATTTAGTGCCTTTAAAAAGTTGATCAGATTCACCTGCCCATTTTCTCCCATAGACTTACTGTGTGTACACCTACGCTATTTAAACTCGCCTCAAGTTTTAATTGTTTATTCATGCATTACTTGCCATTGGCAGTGTAACTTTCCAAACTTTTTTATTCTAGGGTGTTTATTTGTCCACATGAACACTACTATGTAGTTCAGATATCAAAATTTGACAATTTTTTAAATTGAAGCTCCACAATGTTAGCCTATCACTTTAAAGCAAAGTTGCCATCTTTACAGAGAGCAACACAGATTTAGTCAATGTTTTAAAGTATCATATCTCTCAGTAGCTTAGCTGTTTTGGCTGAATTGTTCAATGATGGAGTCTAAAATTGTTCTGGAAGCACTTAATCCACATTACTGTCCAATGAAAGTTCTCCTTTAATTATCTCCTTATTATTATTATTTATTTGGCATCATTCAAAATATAATATACAATAAAAGGCAATACATTTATCAGAAGTAAACTCATATTTAGTTGCTGGTGTGCATGTCAGTGATGCCAGGGTAAGGAAAAAGTGAACTTAAATGTTAGTGAAATGATTGGGAACACTTGAAAATGCCTCAAGAATCAAATGAGTTGAAATATATACCAACTGTACACCAGATGGAGTGGATCTCCCAGCTGGAAGGATTTGTCTCTAATTTGTTTTCTTATGGAGAATCAAGCATAAACATTTATTTTATCGGGGCACGATAAAAATAGGACACATAGAGAGCTACACAGCAGGTTTGCCTACCACGAGGGATATTGACATTAGTTATTTTAGTATGAGTCAACGTTTGACTACAAGATTTTCACAGGAGAATCCTTGCATAGTTAACTTGATTCTAGAATAGTTTCAGCCCAAGTTGAGGACTACCCCCAATCATGTCACTTACCTTTAATCACTGATCATCACAGCGACAGTAGAATTTCAGTTCTCAATTGACTGACTGTAATATATCCATTAAATTGCAAACAAATATATGACAGAATTCACAGGAGACTGACAGAAACTATATATTTCTTTTAAAAAACATTTAGATTCAATGATTCAGTTGATTTACTTCTTTTGATTGTTCTAGTATAAAACTCATACTGCCACTCAACTAAAGCTGGAAGGTCATATTAAAGTCAAATTTGTTATCATGAAATATGGTAATATTCTCACCACTAAAAAGATGTAAAGGGCGATTCCGTGCTAAAAAAATTGGCCATTTTCACAACATTTTTCAATCTGCTGTCCAAACAAATGAGGAAAGACAATTTGTTTTGTAGTAATTATAAAGTACTAGTGGGTAGCCTTGTGAAAAAATGACAACCAACAAAAATTTGTTGTTTATGTGTGAATTAGAGGTGAAAATGTCGCGTGTCGTACGGGACATCTCTGCGTCCCGTACGACACGCGACATTTTCACCTCTAATTCACCCATAAACAAAGAATTTTGTTGGTTGTTATTTTTTCACAAGGCTACCGCTAGTACTTTATAATTACCACAAACAAATTTTCATTGCTCAAGCATTCAGCCAAGAGACCAGAAATTGTTGTCAAAATGTCCCGTACGACACGCACGGAATCGCCCATGGAATGAAATATAACAAATTAACAAGCATAGTTACTGTGACCAGTTGCCGTCACATCCTTGTCGTCTCAGCCAAAGCACCTGCTATGACTTGTGATAGAAGAGAGGTCATCATTCAATGAATGCCATGATATACAGGAAGACTCAATGAATAGGACACAACTTTCTTCTTAAAAGGGAGATACATGATTGAGAGAATTCAGGAATCAAATGAGTTGAAATATATACCTTTGTATACACTTACTGAAATGTTTATCAAGGCAGGAAGGATTTGTCTTGAATTTGATTATGTGGGGAGAAACAAGCACTGAATCCAGGGTTCCCAGCCCATCAGGGAAATCAGGGGAAATTATTTTACTTTTTTCCAGTCAGGGAAAAGTCAGGGAATTTGATAAAATGCCTCAAATCAGGGAAAAGTCATGGAATTTTAATTGGCCCAAAAATCGAAAGTGTTTGAAACTGGAAATGAGTTGAAATAATTATCATGGAATTTTGAGACTTCATCAGGGAAAAATCAAGGAATTTTGTTTTCTTGGAAATGCTGGGAACCCTGGAAACCCTGGAATTAAAAGAATTACCCTGTTTGAAATTGAACCCATAGAAAACTAATACACACTGTCACAGTGATTCTGATCATACAGTAATTGAACCACAAAGAATGACTGTTTGACTGTGAAATGTTCACCACAAAAACCTTGAACAGTGTATCCTAAACTGAGGACCACTTCCAATCTTGTCATTTTTTCACATATAATTTTGTACACCATGCATATACTCGTTAACAGATATCATGTGTTAGTACCAATGAGATTTGGGTACGTGACTAAGGTAATGAGGTCAGGGCATTACTGGAGGTGACTTAAAGCGGATTATAGGTGTGATGGGACATCGATGTAAATTATATCAAGTTTGGAGGTTATTTGCAGAAAAGTCACTTTTTGTTTGCTGTACGTGCCTCAATGTATTCTCAAACTCTATGTCTGACAACATCATAGTGTTTATGTACACATTGCACATTTCTGCATGTCAAAATAGCGTATTTGCTGGCTCAGAGGGAGGTGATATTTTAATACTGAAGTGCAGCCTTCTCCCAGCAGTCAACCATACTTAAATTTAGTCAAACTGTTCAGCATGTTTCTAATGTTCCATATGAAGTTGCAACACTGCCATACAAAAAGTACTATAGAGCTTGATAGAAAAGTGTGTCGTAAGAGTCCCTTTAGAGCTAATGTTGTTGTGAAAGTCATTTCTGTACAGTATGTGAAGCAAAAGAAAAGTACACATCTAAAAGCTAGGTAAAGCAACCCATTAATCATGGATCAATGGCAGAACTTTACATATTTTTTTTTGAACATTTTTTTTAGCTTTCCATTATTGATAAACTGCTCAAATATTAAATTCACAGTGTATAACAAAGTCATGTAGTTGAGCCTTGAAATCGGAACTGATTATTTTTAAATCCACTTCAGGTATTTAAGCAGGGCAGGAAATAAAAAAAATTATTTTGGGGGCTACTTTCAGGCACAGTTTAGTGACTTTAGTATGTAATACATTGAACCCTATGAGGAAAATTGAGGGATGTTTATTTAATTTAGGGGGCTATTTTGTTAATTTGGGGGGCTAAATCGCCCGTTGCCCCAGTGTATTTCCTACGCTGTATTGATGATGTTGTTGTGATATTTCTGTACCAAAGTGTTACCAATAAAAACCCTTTAATTTTTGAATAGTTTTGGAAGTTACAGTCACTTATTGGTTAAAATTTTTGCTACATCACTTATGATGATGATATCATACAGACATTTTGAGTGATATCAATAGATTGATACACATCTGTCTTACTCCAAGTCAGCCCTGAATCCTTCTCAGTCTGCGGTTCCAACATCAAGAATTGAGAGGGATTCACTCAGATAATGGCGTGTTGTTGCCAGATATAAATGATGTTTGGTCAAACTCACATGCCCAAAGGACAATCAGTATATTCTCTTCAAAGCTAATTTACACTATGCTGATGGACTCAATAGGAATGCCATTACAAAATTACAGAAATCTACACCTTTTCTTTTTCTTTCTTATCAAGTGATATAGCCAATCCATCCTTGTCATATTACATGCCCAGTGGCCACACAAACCAAATGGCCTCTTTTGACATCTGTCAGAGATTATGTGTTTGCATCAAAACTTTGTATCTGTTGAATCACTGTATTGAATAAAAAGACTGCGGGTATTTATATTTAGTTACCTGCCCACAGAACTACTGTAATACCACAGCGAATGAAGTATTAACTACAAATCACCCCAAATCCAGCCCCATCTGACCAAAAAAAGTTCACTACACTCAGAGGAACGTCCTTTCATGAACTTCCACAGGCAGTAAACTTTGTAATGAAATACTTCAGTGATTTTGTACTCTATCAAAAGTCTTAAAGGAAGAAGGAGCCAGCAACTAACAGGCATAAGTTAAGAAATTTTTTTAGTTCTTGCCAACCAATCAGATCGTACGTGCACTGGTGTGGACCTGACCATGCGTGACTGATGCATGCCACCCGACGTGTGTTAGTCGCATCGTGGTGACGTATGCACTGTTTGAATCGATAAGCTCCTCCTCCTATAGCTGTTTCTGCAAGTTTTATCCCGGGATAAAACTTGCAAAGATGTAAAATAAACACAAATTAACTAATTTATAGGGCCTTGCTGAGGGTGAGTAGCACACAATACCCTGAGTAGCACACAATACCCCTTATTTAGGCTGTCTTTATTACCATGTACCATAATTCCCACAATACTCACAATGTCATTTTTTCTTAACTTATTCCTGTTAGTTGCTGTTCTCCCTTTAATGTGCTGAAGTGACAAATATGCCCCACACAATACATTCAAAAAGCTGTAATTTCTGTGGCATGTTTAGAGTTAAATCTGAATGTGATGCATAACTTTGATGAATAGTTGGAGACAACCAAGTGCCTCCAAACTTTTAATTATATTAAAATGATTGATTACCTGTTTTTTGCATTATGAGTGATTGATTGATTGACTGGTTGGTTGATTGATTTGATTCAATTAACTAATTGATGGGTGGGTAATGAATTGATTGATTGATTGATTGATTGATTGATTGATTGATTGATTGATTGATTGATTGATTGACCTACTATGTATGTTCCAAAATGTTAACCCATTAAGTGCTACCCTCAGTTTCACTAGGTTGTTGTAGTTCAGGGTTGAGTACACCATGCTGTCCAGCAAGCAAAAGTCTCAATGTGTTATCAGGTACAAGTAATCTTGATCAAAACCATAAATGCTGTGTACCCTTTTCCCAATCCACATTACCTCCTTGAAAAAAAAAAAATCATACTTTTTTCAGATTTATTGCTATGTACAGTTTTTATCAAAGCAAAGTGCCAAACTAATGACATATTTTTTGTCTCTCTTTCTATATTTCTCTTATTTTTGCTCTCATATCCTGTTGGGATTGCTTGATGTTTCTGTCATCCTTCGTGTTCATCGTTTCATCAACAGGTAAGTTGCAATTTCAATGTTATGGATGAAGATTTTCCCCCTATTAAAACCATTTTTGGCTACAAATATATTCCTTCCTATGGTCAGCCACAATAGAACACATTTTAAAGGAAACTTAGTGGTACAAATGACAATAAATTTGGTTCTGAGATAGTGCATTTCTGTAAGAACTTATGTGTTTACAACAGAAATTATGAGAATAGAAGATATAGAATAAACAAATTGATGATAAGATTATGCACATTTACATTCTTAAATCTCAAGCTGCTGTGCAGAATCCTACTTTTGCTGACCATTTACACCAGAATTGAGAAAAAGAATTTAAGTATTAAATTTTGTGAAAATGTGCAAGCGCTTTTCTGTCACAGATGAAGTAAACACCATTGATGTGCTTCATTTGGTCGTGAATTTGATGATTTGGGTCATCAAATTCGCAAACAAAATTGTCAAATTCGTAACAAGATTCATAAATTTATGCAAAGAGTGCGACCAAAATCATCAAACTGGCATCCAATCGTTGTGAAATTCACAGCGATATGACCTTTTGTTGAGTGTTCTTCAGGGCCACCATACAGTTACTTGAACTGGCCCCGTTTCCTCTTCAGTTTGATGATGATACAGTTCCTCCAGAAATTTGAATGCATCATTACATTCTAGTACACTACCCATCCATCAGATGTCGAAGGCAGTTATTCCACCATTCTGCGCCAATAATTTGAAATTAAATGCAGATCTTTTATTCATTGTATTAATCGGATGGTGAAAATGCCAACAGTGAATGTCATACTGTACTATAGTGGTATACCTGTGCAGAGGTGACTTCAGTTGGTTTCATATCAATTTAACCCGTTGACTCTGAGATTTTATAAATCTCATAGACTTTATACAGGGCCCATTTCGGATTCTGTAAGCAACCGGTTAATGGGCATACATGTATGTACATCATGTCATGTGCCCTGCAGAAGGGTCTTAACAATGAATTTCTCTAATTTCATCAATATTACCTTATTTGATATTTGCACTTAACAGACTGACAGAAGGATCTAAAAAAATAACTCATTAATTTGATTTCATGAGAAAAAATTAACTAGTTTCCAAGTTAGAGGCAATTTTAGATTTTCCTTCTGCCATGAACATATATGCTAGGGCCCTTCTGCAGGGCATACGATTGTGGTTATGCTCTACATTTTTGAAACAACATCACTCTTTTAATTCAATGTTTATTGCAGTATCAATATTTGATAAAGAAGGAATGATATGTGAACAAGACTAATAGAATATGAAAATAAAGAAACAATTTGTTTGCAGAATCATTTAATTGGGTCAACATGAGCCAAATATTGACTGGTAATTTTCATTAATCGACAAGATAATCTGGGAGGTAAATATTTACCAATGAAGAAAAACTGGCACGTAGCAAATGAGTGTTCTTGTAAATAGAACAGTGTTAAAGTTCATATTTTGAAATCACCATAGTCAAAATAGTATGTCTATGTGTTCACATATACTGTATCCTATGGGGGCCGTGGTTGGGGGTTTTAACATGATGGTTAAATCTAATTCAAAGTAATATCTAACTCGTTCCTCAAGTAATAACATGATTCCCCTTCCTCCTTCGGGTAAATTGTCACTTTCACTTCAATATAATTCTCTTTATGACTTATACTTTCTACATATAGGCTCATCATGTGCTACAGTGTACCTTGCAGGGTTTCCTCACCTACACTTTAGACTTCCTTTGACACCAACAAGCTGTGTCACCAAACACTTACATTTCAATTGATTTTTAAATTCCCGAAATTTCCTTTAAATAAACTGACCTGACTTCCAAACAAACTGTGTCAGTCAACTTCATTTATTGCCAGCATTTCAATTAGACAGTTTCCACACATTAAATTTGAATCCATCAGTATTCTGGTATCAGACCTATCAGTCAATGATTTGGTTTCATTAAGCTTATCAATTTAGATGTAAGCCTTAAAAGCCAGGGTATAGTTTTGGTCTACTTACACATTTTTCATCCCTCTGTCTTGCAAAACATCAGAAAAAAAAAATCAAATCTGCTAAAAAATTGAGTAGAATGTACTTGTCTGTTTTAAATGATCAGTGAGTAGATATTATGTAGAAAAATGTGCCAAACTCTAACTGCCATTTACTCTGTATTTGAAGCTCACTACTGAACTGAGTCAATTCAGTAGTATTTTGTTTTTAGTATTCATGTAGTGGTGCATTGTGAATGATAAATCTGCATGAGATTTATGCTGAAATTTGTCACATTCATGAATGCATATGGTACTTATTTGTAATAAAATTAACATCTCATACGTGATGAATACCCATACATTGATCTGGTCTGAAAGTAGATTAGACATGTTTGTCTCTATGATACTTATTTCAATTCAAATTCTAGCAGTCAATTATAATTCCAACCAAACTGAGCTTCTAGTTCTGATACTTTTCTGAAGGTTCCTAAATGGTATTTCTTCTATAAATCAATGTATTTACCAAATGTTAATTTTCAGGTGTGCAAAAGAGATCCACTGCCTTTAAGCACCAACATAGCCCAAAATGGCGAGGTTTCTGCTTTTCCTGTTCTGCCTTGATCTTCATAAGATGTTGACACAGGAATGTGGTCCGAAGGTCGATCAATAAAGCATGGCCATGTTCCGCTGCGTTACCAGGCCATGCGGAATACCGTTCATATTACCCGGCTAATGAGGTTTTAGAAAATAGCCAGAATTGGAAAGATGGAAAAACATGAGCATGTGCTGCATATCAATAAGCAGATACCACCCCACCCCACCTCCATCCCCTCCCCTACCCACACATTGCTGCACTAAATGCCTTTGTATTTATGCTCACACACACACACATCTTAATATTCCTTGATCTGTGAAGTACCTACATGTATTTCTACTCATATATTCTTACCCCACAAGACCGTTGTGTGAGAACACACGTACATAGTGTGCACTGACAACATTGTCAGTATCATTAATGAGTCTTTGGAATTGATGCACAGATGTGTTACATGAAAACGAGAACACCCACACTCGCCCCCCCCCCCCCCCCATGACAAAAGGGCATAACTGACATTTTGGTGTTTTGGAAATATTTAGCAAAATGTCTTTTGTGCAACACGTAAAGCCCTATTCAGTGTCCTTTTAACAAGCAGATTATGAAACAAAGGGACACTTCTAATTAATATTTTTTGTTTGTTCTGCATCTTTAACATGATGTACTGAGTCCCCTACAATATATAACTCAATTTTGAAAAAAAAAAATGTCATTTATGCCCTTTTGTAACTGGTGGCTTTTGTGAATCAACGTAAACAGTTTGGCACAATTACAAAAGCTTCATGTACAAAATGTTTATCAGGTGATTATATGTTTCTTCCACCTGGCCGTCATATTTGTATGTTACCAAAGGATTGTAAAGGTCATTGACCCTACATGCTATATGGGTAGTAGATTAAGAGATTGTTGCCCATACTCCTCTCCTACCCTAACCCCATACCATCCTCCATCCCCACCCTAATCCCATACCATCCCCACCCCGTATCCCCGCCCTAACCCCACACAATCTCCAACTCCCACCCCATCCCATCCCCACCCTAACCCTCACAATGCCCTACACCATCCTCACAGTCATCCCATCCCTATCCCCAACCTAACCATACACTATCCCCCATACCCACCCCATTCCCACTACCCCCATACCCACCCCACTCCCACTCACACCATTCCCACCCCAGTCCCATTCACACCATTCCCACAAAAGATAGTATAGTAACAATATTATGGTACAGCTAATTCCTCTGACATCAGGGTACAAAATATGTAACCCTATCTACTTAAATGCATATTTTTGTATGAGGTGTTATATTCTGGAAAAAAAGACTTTGATAATCATCTAGAATCAGACCTTGTCGGTCCAGAAAGGTCAATTTCAGATTCCGGCCAGGCACTCAGCGTTCCAAATTTAGCCGGCCAGCAATTTGGGGTTCCAGAGTCTGACCATTAGGGTGTAAAGCGTAATTTGCACAAATGATCAGGCCACTCTCAGATGGAGATAAACAACAAGTAAACACAGAAATGTTTTGAAGGCTGCGCTTAACGAGATTGTATCATATCAGTGTTTGGCGGCAGCAGTAGTCAAGTGCCAGGTCAAATAATAGTTCTTTTGAGCCTGGTGTCGGAACACGAAGCTATTTATAGACTGATAGATTTCAGTTTCCATCGCATTGTTTTGATGAACTTTGGACCATGAGTAGCAGATAAATTTTCTTACTACACAAAAAAATAAATAAAAGCAATGATTGTGTGAGTGTGACCTATTTATCACACATCAACAAGAGCATAGTCCCTTTTTGTGTGTCTGTTACAAATTCCTCACATAAATAGGGGTGAATTTCACAATTCTAGTATTAAACATCCATTATAATTCATCTCCCATACCA
This sequence comes from Eucidaris tribuloides, assembly GCA_001188425.1. Classification (NCBI taxonomy): domain Eukaryota; kingdom Metazoa; phylum Echinodermata; class Echinoidea; order Cidaroida; family Cidaridae; genus Eucidaris; species Eucidaris tribuloides. The sequence goes on along the minus strand of JZLH01S0633473.1, from coordinate 13,097 downwards.
TTTGTCCCATTTCCAAGATAGAAACCGTGTTAGAGTTGTGTCACTGAACACTAGAACTGGGTTATTGGTAATTGCATATGACACGTGATGTGATGTAAAATACATGTATGTAGCAGAGGTTTAATAATCTGTTGGCCCTGAATTGAAATGGTGGAAAATCTCACAGAGACTGTTAAAAAGTCCAGTGTTTGAGCAAAATAGAAATACACCCTCATAATTGAGCCAAATAATGAATATGGGGGCACCATTTCCCACAATGGAGCAATAGCCTTGACTTAAGTATTGTTATTGTGTCCAAAAGGCAATGGTTTGTATTATCTGCACATACTTGATGCAGTGTAGACAAGGTATACATGTAGTTTGTATGTCAATGTGTAAACAAAATTGACTTTTACCCCTTTCACGCTGCTTCCAACGGTGAACCCCGGTGAATTCACCGTTGAATTAAGCAGGTAACCACCAGAGAAAATTTGAACGCTGTCCTTTCACACTGGAGGAGAACATCCTCCGATGAATTTCGAGTGTGTTGCGCCCTGCACTTGTTTTGTGCACACCACGTCAACCAGGCCGTACCTCCTTGATTATACAGGCGAAGTACTTTCGTACATGTACATGTATTGCCATGGAGGTAGAAACCAAGCTAGGTGATGCACGCCGTCATTCGCACATTCGTCAGTAATTTTATGACTGAAAAAAAAAACGCTTCTTTTGCGGATTTTACTAGGTCCCAGTGTAGAAATGTCGCGCCGCAATTCAACCTGGTCTACTGTCTACTCAAATGTAACTTTGAATAGCTTTCGTTCAAAAATACAACTTCTGATATGAATCTACAAGTACATTTCTTCCACTGAGCTCTAAAAACATATCAACAGTACAGAGATCAGTGATTTCACACAGAGAATTAACCGAGACACCCATTCACGCTAGACTTTCCCCGGTGAACACCCGGTAGTTCATCCGTGTTTACCCGGGACGGTTGAAGGGTAAAATTTTTCGAAAATTTAATCGGAGGTTCCCCGGGAGTTTGACCGAGTGTCCTTTCACGCCGAGAGATTCCCCGGGTGTACCCGGGTGCACCCGGGTAAAATCTCGCCAGCGTGAAAGGGGTATTAGAAAACATTTACATGTAAAAGTAGCCTCCGGCCATAGAGGTAACCAAAATTGACAAGAAACATTCAAAAATAGCCTCTGGTGATAAAGAGAAAAAGAAGAAGATTAAGAGGTAGAGTTTCTGAATCTAAACATTTAAATTTATGGAATCATACATGTTGTTTAGCATATGTATAAGAAGTACTTAGACATAGTAGTACAGTATAGTATTGTAATACTAGATAAGCGAGAAAACAGCATGTTAGAAGCAGTTGATCATTATTCCAAAATCTATGAGTTAGCATTATCTTCTTATTATAACATATAGAAATTATATTTAATTACATTACTATACGTGTATGTTCAAGTAAGCAATCTGTCAACTTGTAAACAAACATTTTTGAATACTTGATATGAAAACATATAAAAAAAATACCCACTTTCCTCAGAGAGAAAAAAAAACTTGAATATTAAGACCTTAAGTTTCTTGTTCAACTGCAGTGAATTCCGGTGTTTAGTTTCTCTAATTTAAGATGCTACAAAACAGGGGGAAATGCAAAACGTTTATACCTGTGCTGTCAGAATTGGATTATATGGATCAGTGGTAATCGCAGGGGACGGTAGATAACTCTCGGATGTAAATTTCGGCGGTTGTTGTTCTCCGATGCTGGTTCAAATCAAGCCAAATGGCCGCTGTCACCATTAATCAAATGCCTGGACACCGTTATGCTTCGTGATCTTGGCGTTTGCGCGAGAGGGAATCGGTGTGGATGATTGGCCAGCTTATACTTGGGGGTAATGGACTGGACGGTGACACGCTGATGTCCTCTTCCATGCCTTGCCTCAGGTAGTTGAACTTGGAATGTAAATACTTTTACTTAAAGTTGTTTCCGTGGTGATGCTTGTTAAAAATCTGATACTTGGGGCCCTTAAGATGCTCCAAAAAATACACCTTTTTACTGCTTTCACTACTATTGCAACAAAAATTCCCTACATTTTACATGTGGTATTCAGTGGTACAAAAAGGGTTAATCATTGAGGAAAATGGGGAAATTGTTCGTAAGATTAATGCTGGCTTCTCTATATTTAGTATTACCTTTTAATATGTTTTTTTGTAACCACATGTTACCTTGGCATTTATTTTATAAACATCAAGTTCAAAACTACATTCGCCTCCTAACTGCACACAAGACCTGTCCTTTTGATGCATAATATTTGTATGACTTGCCAGGTTTCCATTGTCTTCAAGAACAGATTCATCCAGATCATGTTACACCATTTATTTTAACTATCGTACTTGGAAATTTGTGTTGATCAGCGAATAAAGCATGCCTGAATAGTCCGTACATGCTAATTGGTTAGTGAAGAATATAAAGAGTTTAACTTTTCAGTACTGCACTCTGATTAACACATGAAAGATCTATAGAGTTGTGTTGTGATGGTAATGATCGGGTTAAAGACAAATCAAAATGGCTACCGATTTATGTACGTTGGGATGGGGGCAGCAGCACAATGAGAAGCCATAAATGTAGGTTGACAAAGCATAGTGGACAAAGGTAAAGTTTACCATGACGTTGGAAAAGCAATTAAGTCCCTGCCGTAGTACCGGATACAGTGGAGTCTATCCACAAGTTAATCATCATGCCTGATATCGTAGAAGTATGCTGTAAATGTCCGGGTGAGGGCTATTATTTTCTACTTCACGGACTTATGTGTCAAATTTTATGTGTTGCAGATAGATTGAGTGCGACTTTTATCACTACTTCAAGATCTTATGTAGATATACACTCAGATGAATCATGTACTTAATACTCACGTATACGTGTATAGTGTGTAGGTGTAGGACAATATGGTTAATGTCAGTGATAAGGTGGATATCATTATTTTCTTGTGTAATTGATTATTTATTATAGATCAAATGGTATTGTAAAACACTAGTTATGGTGTTTGTTGTTTCCCGTTCTTTCTCCTATTTTTCTCCTCCTCTTCTTCTTCTTGTTCGCTTTCTTCTTCTTCTTTGTCATCTTCTTTTTCTTCTTCTTCCTCCTCCTTCTCTTTGTAGTCCTCTTCTTCCTCCTCTTCTTCTCTTTCCTCTTTCCTTCTCCTTTTTCTTCTTCTTGTCATCCTCCTCTCCTTCATGTCTTCTTTATCTTCTTCATC
>JZLH01S0633466.1:0-24778 GCA_001188425.1 Eucidaris tribuloides | reverse complement strand
TTTAAAGCTCAAAATACACAATTTATGTAGAGATTTAAAACATTTTACAGTCATTTTAAAGCTTTTCTGTGCCGGTCGGAGGACTAATAAATTCAGCTCAGTGCTGGTCGGCTTCGGTTTGTGCCGGCTACTACCGACCGGCGCCGACCGCCGTAGCTATAACCCTGGTTACAACTATGGCTTATTCTTTCTTGCATGTTAAGGTTATGCCTCTGGGTAGATTATACAGTCCTTTTCAGTATGATATGATTTGAAAAATTAAAAAGGGGCAATTCTTTTCCACATCGAAAGTATAAGCCCTCCTATTACATAAACATAATGGCTTGGAGCAAAAAACTGTGATTGGTGTACTTTTTTCTTTTTCTTTAACTCAGTTTATACTAGTCTAGCACAGAATGTGCTTTCAATTGTGTTTGAACAATTTTGAGCCATTTGATGAACATTTTCCAAATATTTTACAATTGTTCAGGTAACTGGAGTCATGCACTCCTACCTTGAAGTGCGCCCTCTACGACCACGTCTGAAAAAGCTTCAGCAACTACTTCAAGAGAACCCTTATGCCGGTGATATTTATGAGGAGACCACGGATCATGCCGGCCAAAAATTTACCCTGGACGCGCTGCTGGACATAGTACAGGCCAGTGAGAAGGAGATTCTGGAGGAGTTATCGGCCATGAAAGCGTGTCACATCAATGGTATGGATGGTTTTGACAACTGCGTGCATACAGTAAGGCAAAAAATAACCCCAGAAATAAGTTACGTACATTACATGTACATGTGCGTGTACTAACTGGTTGGAATGCGTGTTTGCCATACCATGTTTCAGTATCACTACATGTATTAAGCCATAACAGGTTTTGTTGTTGTTGTAGTATCTTTTTTTTTAATGAAACAAACATATTTTGAGTTTTGACTTGCACTAATAATACTCTGGTCCCAATAAATTTTAGATTCGAAAATAACAGTCAAAGATATTAGAAAGAAACAATAAAGGTGTCCTGTTTATGTCTATAAACAAGCATATTATTTCCAATAGCTTCATTTTTTAAATTTTCTTTCACCTTATACTCTTAACATGCCAGAGGATTTAAACCTCTATTGACTTTACTTGTATTATTTGGTGCAGATCTGTGACTTTGGCATGCTAAGAGTTGAATGGATATTTTAGGGATTTCTTTGTAGGCAATTATCCTTTTTGAGTTTGAAGATCATAAAGCAAAGTTACTAGTGTCAGAATTTTTATTATATAGGGACAGTGATTTTCTGTTTTAGCGGAAAACGAACGGAATTAACAAAATTGACCACTTGAAACGGAAAGTGAGTTTTCAAACGGAAAATGACAGAAAACCTGTTTTTTCTCCAAATTTTCACTTTTAAAAGAGAAAATCATGAAATTTATAACAGAAATTACAAAAAGTTGAATCAAAAGCACAGAATTGGGGACGAAATATTGAACATGATACAGGTATCTGTATGAAGTTCTGTTGAAACAGAATTTTCGCTTTGTTATGTGTACAAAGTCTATGGCAAAATGGAATTTTCATTTTTCAGGCAAGTTGAAACGGAATTTCAGATTTGTTGAAACGGAAAAGGCTGTTTTTCAAAACAGAAAATCACTGTCTCTAATTATATCAAATCAGTAATGATTAACAATTATTGATGCACACAACAAATGTGACAGTTTGGTCTTCTGAGCCACAGTGAATGAGAAAATGCTATTAAGAAAATCTGTTTGAGCAAATTATGGTATTCCCACTTTGCAGTAATTTCTTATGGTTATCAATTATGGTCACACATTCTTTAAAGACAGAGTACAGGATTTGCACGCCAGAAAACGGCAAAATGAATGAAATCAGCTCAAATCGATCACAATGTGAAGTGAAGATTAGTACATGTATAAATAAACACCTGTCATACAACCTTTGGGTAGAATATGTAGTTTTGGTGAAAATCTGGACATTTAAACTTCAAAATTGACACAGTGACGTTAATGTGCACGGACCGTTCTGTTCCAAATTTCTCTGATTAGCCGTTAGCCGAAGGTCGCACGGCGCAATGTTTAGCCGTTTAACCAATCAGTGTGCTCCGCTGGTCATGTGAACATACACATAACCATGATTCGCAATTTGAGCAAAATTTAAACTCGCAGAAAGAACAATATTCTGGTAGCATATCGTTATTAGTTTTTCTCATAAAACAACAAATTCATGATGTATGAATCTCAAACTTTCAACACACCATTTGTAAGTACTAAACTACCGTTTGGTATTGATAATGAAGGGAAGAGATGGACTTGCAAATCCTGGAATCAACCTTTAATGTTTTTCACATAACTGCAGGGTTTTGGCGAGTACTGGACTTTGATTACGAGTCTCAAGTCATGACGCACATCCTGTCTCTGATTCAAGAAAATTCCTGGAGTTATGACGAGATCCCCTTGGAAGAGACTCTGACAACATTAGAGAACCTGGAACCAAGGTAAGATTAAAGTTAGTCATATAAATTGTATTCAGTTGATTTCTCCAAAGTACAATTATACAAATGTTTGCTTAAAACTAAAAACATTTTATTTGCTTCATAATTATACTTCTATTTGTTTTTTTATAGCACGTTAAAGAAAAATGATGTTCAGTTTGGTTAAAAATTAGTATGATTTTGTTTTTATCAGTGCTGCTTTTTAATTGGATCAGGTTCAACAAAAAACTTTTGTAGCTTTTACATGTTTAACTCACCTGAGCCGAAGGCTCAAGTGAGCTATTGCGATCGCTTTTTGTCCATCGTGCGTCGTTTGTCGTTCGTCGTATGTAAACTTTTCACATTTTCATCTTCTTTAAAACACGATTGGATTTAGCCCAAACTTGGCAGGGATGATCCTTAGGGGTTGGGGATTCAAGTTTCCTCAAATGGTACACCTGGCCCCCTGGGTCCCAGGGGCAGGGCCCTAAAGGACCAAAAGTAGGTAATTTTCAAACTTCTTCTCTAGATCTAGACATAGTTTAGCTTAAAGTCACGGTGTGTGTAGATACCTACATGTATATACATGTATGTAATGAATTATTGTTCCTCATGACAATGCCCAGGGTGGCCCCGTTTGCGCCGTGTTGGGGGGGGGGGAGGGCGGGGCAACAAGTGGGGAGGGCTATATGGGATAATTCACATTTACATCATGATCCTTCGTAGTAGGGAGGGTTAGAGGGTTCCTAAAATGGTACATGTGGGGGGCCCCCGTGGGGGGTCAGGGCCATAAGGTCATGTGTCGTATGTTGGGTGACCCCCAAATACCTGGTGGTGTTACATTTTTCAGTCCTCTTCTTAATTAAACTTGATGCATCAGAGCTACCCTTCATCCAATTATCATGAATTTGGGCTCATTCTGCAGACTAAAATTATTCTGCTTTGAAATCTGATAAGCTAATTTTGCATTACTACTTTGTTTAATTAGTAGAAAATGACAAAATGTTAACGAGGTAATCTGGTGGATAAGTGGAGGAGGATAAGCGGAGGAGGAGTATGTACAAACTCTATGGGGAAATTGCAAATTCGCCTGCACTCTTTTGTTCTTCCTACTTTTTGCAGCAGATAAGCTATCTTGGAGTTATGATATGCATCTGACTAACTTGAAACATGTTGTACTTAACAATTATCAAAAGTTAAAGTGACATTAATTGTCTTCAAGGTCATTAATTACTTAATTAATGACTGATGTAGCTTATGCTTGCCATTGACTTGTACACGTTATGAAGCATGAAAGTACTGCATGTAAGGACACACATGTATGTTCACTTCAGGGCTACATTTTGGTTGAAATTTTTAAATACACTCTAATGATCCATTTATTCAACAATATTCTACTAATCAATCTCTAAAATTTGTTAATTAGGTTCAGTAAACTGTTTGTTTAATTAGTGTAATTAATGTTATTGTAACAAATCGTAACACAATTTTAAACATATTTTGCTATACCCTGTATCACTACATCCGAAATTCAAAAAGTAGTAAAACCATACATTTTCTTAAAGCTGAAAGTGTGCTCTTTCACACCATGACATCAATTTTGAACCTTGACTTCATACTGACAAGTGCAATGAGTTGTCATCAATATCACAAAACTGTACATTTTTTTGTGATATTACCCTTTAATTTTTTTTACACACCCTGTATAGCAACTTGACCTCAGATGATTGAGATTCTCTGAAGTATCAGCTCTCAGAAAATGTATACTTTTGTTGGTTTCTGATAAGTACTTTTTGAGTTATATTGGTTCAAATGCAAGAAGTGACAAAATTCTAAATTTTGGTGCCCGTAACGCAAAGGGGCCCCACCATACAACACATGACCATAAGGCCCAAACTAGGTAACTTTATAACCACAAGCCCATTTGTAACCAAACTTGGATGGTAGGTGCATAACAGGGACCTCAATGTTATTTGGGGGTCAAAGGTCACATATGTAGGCCAAAGGTCAAGTGAGGTCAAATGATAGAATATACCTTGAATTTCTACAGGGGTTGGTATCTGCCCATAACTCTAACTTGGATGGTAGATACCCTACATCAGTGTTGTAGTCAAGACCAGGCCATCCGAGACCAAGACCAAGACCAAGACCAGACACCCCGAGACCAAGACCAAGACCAAGAAAAAGAGGTCCGAGACCAAGACCAGCAGTCCGAGACCAAGACCAGCAATTTCCGAGACCAAGACCAAGACCAAGACCAGCGTTTCAATTGACACTAATTTGTGCATGTTTTGATAACGCAACTTTGTTACGCAGCAGTACCTGCCTGCTGCTTACACATGACAATCAGTCTGTAATAGGATTTTTAACAATTTAATTAACAGTTAATGAAGAACATTAGAAATTGTTTCATTTGTCACTTATGTGTAAAACACCTCCCAAAGTTTAACACAAAATGTAGACCTACGACTACGAGTCAATATGATAGCTACAAATTGCACAAACGACTGAGAAACAATTTTAAATTGAAAAGAATACCTTTTCCCATTAGCACATTTGCCTCAGCTACTGAAATACAGATCAGATAAAGAAAATAAAATGTTCTTGATAATCTTATTTTTTTCATTCATTATTGTTTTTTTTCTTCAATCATTCTTGATTTTCTTGTTATTTTCTTACATTTTTATTTTTTTCATTTTCCTTTTTCATTCATTCAATTTCTTTTTTTTTCTGTTTTATTTCTTTCATGAAGTCTTTTTTCTTTTATTCTACCCCTTTCTCTTTCATTCTTCTTTTATTTGTTAATCTTTTATTGATGCTTTATTCTTTTTTTCTTTATTGCTTTTTTTCTGCCTCTTTCCATGTCTTTCTATCTATTCTACTTTCTTCTACTTCACCATTTCTTTTTCTCTTCTTGCTTATTTTTTTCTATCTCTTTCTTTCTCTTTTTTCTCTTTTTTCTTTTCTTCCCCTAACCATTAAATTAATTTTTCCTTCCTTCTTTCATTCATTCCTAATGTCTTCTATCTTTCTCCCTTTATTTTACTTTTGTCTACCTTTTGTTCATTCTTTTACTCTTTTATATTCTTAATTCATTGTTCTTTCTGTCACCTTCTTCCCAATCTTCCTTCCTGTCTCTTTTTCTTCAATTATCCTTTTTTTCTCTTGTCTAGTTTTTGTTCGGCTTTCTTTTTCTCTTCTTCATTCAATTTTTTCTCTCCTTCATTCTTTCTTTCCTTCTTTCTTCTTTCTCTTCTTTCATTCTTGATGTCAATCTTCTTTTTCTGTTTTCTTTAGTTTTCAGTCTTCTTTCTTGTAGGCTATTATTTCCTATTATGTTTTCTTTCTTTGGTTTGACTTTCTATTCTTCAAATCTTTCTGTTTTTCTTTCTTTCCGTCTTTCTGTGTTACTTTTTCTTCCGTAATTTTTTTTCTCTGTTTGTATGTTCATTCCATACTGCTTTTGTTCTCTACCATGTCTACCTCCATCTTCAATTATAAGAGGAACGACCAGAATATATTGTGTTAGAGAACCCACCATTGCCGATCCTTATGATGTGTAGAAGATCTGTGTTAAAACAATGTTTGAACGTACTCTGCATGTTTGAATGCCCTATATACATGTAGGCCTACATGTCGCAAAATTGCGGTGTGTACGTGTGCAACAAAGATTTTTATGTAAAATCATCATTTTAGTTGCTGGTCTCGGGCTGGTCTCGGCCAAAAAATCCGAGACCAGAAGGTTCGAGACCAAGACCAAGACCAAGACCAGAGGGTTCGAGACCGAGACCGAGACCAAGAAAGACCATACTGGTCTCGAGACTGGTCTCGAGACCAAGACCAGTCTCGAGACCTCCAACACTGCCCTACATGTATAGGGACCTCAATGTTAGATTAAGGTCGAAGGTCACATAAGTAGGTCAAAGGTCAAAGGTCAAAAGTCTTGTTCATGTGGCTCCATTGGTGCTTAGATTTCAGGCTCTAAGGGCCAAAACTATGTATATTTGATGTTTTCTATGGGCACTACTGAGAGTTTGCGAGACCTCAGGTGAGCGTCGTGCCCCCGGGGCTCTTGTTCACTTATACAGCAACAGCTACTCTATACATGTAATTTATACAAGTTGGATTATGTTGAAGGAGTCGTGGCCGAGCGGTAGAATGTTCGTCCCCCAATCAAAGGGTAGTGGGTTTGAGCTATAAGTGCTGGATTGAATTTTATCTAGTAACGGGGGTATTGATAGTGTGTGAGCGCTATGATACTGTGGCGAATAGCTCACTATAAGATCCATTATTATTATTATTATGTACTGACGTGTTTTCATTAGGAATGGGTCAATGATAAGCTCATAACCAGTTGTTCGAAAGAAAAATTCATAATTTTGAATGCATCAGGCAACGAGTCTATTTACCATAGTCAATTCATCTGGCATGCTGTCTGTGCCATCACTCGCTAATTGCCTTATTTGATACAAAGTTGCTTCTTGTCAGATTCCTAATTCATCTGAACAATAGAGACTGACCTTCCTTGCCCAAAAGGTGAGACACTAGTGAGAATAGATCACAGCTCTTCTAGGGAATAGTGAGGATAGATCACAGCTCTTCTAGGGAATAGTGAGAATAGATCACAGCTCTTCTAGGGAATAGTGAGAATAGATCACAGCTCTTGTAGGGAATAGTGAGAATAGATCACAGCTCTTGTAGGGAATAGTGAGAATAGATCACAGCTCTTGTAGGGAATAGTGAGAATAGATCACAGCTCTTCTAGGGAATAGTGAGAATAGATCACAGCTCTTCTAGGGAATAGTGAGAATAGATCACAGCTCTTGTAGGGAATAGTGAGAATAGATCACAGCTCTTCTAGGGAATAGTGAGAATAGATCACAGCTCTTCTAGGGAATAGTGAGAATAGATCACAGCTCTTCTAGGGAATAGTGAGAATAGATCACAGCTCTTCTAGGGAATAATGAGAATAGATCACAACTCTTCTAGGGAATAGTGAGAATAGATCACAGCTCTTCTAGGGAATGCATTTTTCTCTTAAGAAGATTAAAAGAGATTATATAACCCTATTTATTGTCATTATTGTACATGTCTGCTGTGATTATTCCAACATTTGTCATTTGTTAACAGGTGTATACTAGAGCATGGGCTGAAATGTTATGGTGAACAACATACTAAACAACTTGAAGATGGTAAGTAATTAATTATTGTATATGAGAGTTTTGTTTGACATATGAAAAAGTGAATTCACCTAAATATTGCAACCAATACATAATGCCTAAATAGTTACTTAGCATTTCATAGTAATTTGTTAACCAGTACATATGTAAATACGAAGGGAGGTTCTGCCTAAAAACTGTATGGATAAAAGATGCAAAACTATCTGTTCCTACTTCCTCCTTATTCAACAACAATAATGAAGAGTTAAATTCTGCTCGTTCACAAACAAGCTGAAAAGTAATGTATCATACAACATGTACCAGTTGTGGTAAACAAGCCATTTTTTTTTTCTTTTTGAGAAGTAGAATGACCTTACATTGACAGCATGCTAGAGAATAAAAGTATCAACTTTCAATTGTCAGCAATAATATTTGAAAATTTTCATAATTATACAAAAGGCATTGAACCAATATTTCAATGTAAACCCCTTTGATAAATGTGGTGTAGGAATGACCCAAACTCTACACATATGAACATATAATATTATATAAAATTAAATGTATTATATTCTTTGTTTTCACAGGTTCTGAACAGATTGTATATAGTCTAGATGCTGAAAAAGTGTGCAGATTATTTGCTGAAATGCTACTTCGACCAGCTGATAAGGTACTTGTTCTATTGATGTATTCTTTCATCTCCTTTACAGTGCACACCTACATGTACATGTAGAACCCAAACCCGTCCTCAAGGGAAACAGTAAAATTGTCCTGTGTAGACAGGTGTCCTCTCTGTACAGGTTCATTTATGTGTAGTTTTTTTTCCTCTGGGGAGTTGGTTTGGTGTTAGGTGGGATGTCCCTTCTGTACAGGTGTATGCTAAGACAGGCTTGACTGTATGATGTTTTAAAGTGATGGCCTTAACATGTGGAGCTTCAATTTTAAAAATTGTCAAACTTGATATCTGAGCTACATAGTAGTGTTCAAATGGACAAATAAACACCTAGTAATATACAAAAGTTTGGAAAGTTACACTGCAATAGCAAGTTATGCATGAATAAACAATTAAAACTCGGGCGAGTTTAATAGCCTTGGTGTACACACAGTAAGTCTATGAGAAAATGGCAAGTGAATCTGGTGAACTTACGATTTCACTTTTTTAAAGCACTAAATAATCATTTTGAAATACATATTTTTCAGGGCTTCATTTTTAGACCTCCTCAAAGACACTGGTAGCATGGGAATCATGTGGCTTCAGATTTTTTTTAACTGTGGTAAATGATACCTTTATAAGTGTGACTTCTGTAATCTTCACAGGGTATTAAAATATCTGACAGAACGAATACAAATCAGCTCATGGGAAGGTTGGGTTTGGAAGAAACTGTTGTGGAAGTGGCCCGGGGGGAGGGGGGGGGGGGTCACTTAGTACAATTGTGTGATACGTATGTGTCGTGGTTGAGACCCCCATTTTCAGCCCAAATTTCCGTTTCAGAGCATCTCAATTTCAGAAGTCACAGAAAAATTTTGATTTTTCCAGTTCCAGAGACCCCCAAAAAGCTGACTGAAATAAATGATGATGATGATGATGATGATGATGATGGATGTGCTAAAATGTGCATGATCCAATGGGTGTGAGATGGTTATCTCAACATCAGCAACGTACCATTGACCTTGACATTGACCAAATCAAAAACATGCTCTCATTGCAAAAAAATGCATCCATATGCCAAGTACAGTAAATGGACGTTCACTATGTCAATTTACAACTAGTTTGAAAACCCCTACATGTCTTATTAAGAAATTGTGGACAAATTAATTGTGTGATATTATGTTGATAAGTAAGATCAAAATCATTGTATTATTGAAAGAAAACAAAAGTTCATGTGGATTTTCTAAGATTAAACAGTAATCTCAGTGCAGTGCTTCTATTCAGTTTTTGCTTGATAAAACTTAAGTTTGTTTTGCACTTTTTTTTGCAGTTCAATTTGACTGAATTCTTAGAAGTTTGGCAGCAGAGTGTCCCAGAAGGAATGGTGACAAATGAACATCAACTGAAGGTTAGTGTTGACAAGTAAATTCTAGGGGAAGAAGGAGAAAAAAAACAACAACAACCCACAGGGACATACTTGGAACATTAACCCTTTATTAACTGACAAATTTCATGACTATTCCGGCGTGCAAAATTTTTTTACCACATCATTTGCTGACAGCTTCCTTTCAAGTCTTGCGCATCATTTGAGACCAAATTTGTGAAAATGGAACATACCGTTACGACGCTGCGCAAATTTTTATACATGCATGTCAACCCAAAATTGCTCTAAAACGTGATTTTGTGTACAAAATCAATGCAAATTGTGTTTTCATCCAAAAATCATAAACATATTATTTTTACTTTTATTGGTTGAAATGGATTAATTTTATGCTGTTTATGATCACAAAATGTCCCCGACAAAGTTCAACGAAAAAACAATAAAAAACAAAAGGTTGAAAAAACAAAGAATTACATAAGAAATTCACAAAACAATTAAATCATAAATTAATTCTGATTTGGCAAATTTTTTTAGGTAACTGTTAAGAATGTCAAAATGAATATTTTCACCAAAAATTAGCATTCTACTAGCTTTTTTAAGTGAGTTACAGACATAAACATAATTTCACACACTTATATAATGAATTACTTTAGAAATATTAAAAAAATCAATTTTTTTGACAATTTTACTATACAGTCTTGTAGTTTACATCTGGCTCTATGGGCATGCAAATTTTCATGGCGATCATGCGATCTGTGGCGGAGATCTGAAGGGGGATCAAATTGACCCCACCCCCACCCCCAGTAAAAACCTGGTCCGAAATAGCCCAGTGAAAATAGGGTAAACACATGTCAGGTTTTGGTCTAATTACCATGTGTTTCATATTCAAATGTAGGAAACAAACTATGTGGGGGATAATTAAAAGTTAGAAATAAAACCAGACAAAATTATAATGTGAAATATTTTCATTTTGAGCAGAGATGTGAAAGTTTTCTTATGGCAGAATGTTCAAAGACGTATGGTTATTTATTCCATAATAATAGTCCCGAATTGGATTAAGTCTTTTCACCATATGATGTAATGGTTCTGTTTGGGACAGGAATGTACATGTTCATCAGCATGAGTGCAAGTAAAGTATGTGTGGTATTGTAAGTGTGATCCTTTTGTGTTGTTTTCCATTATTGAAGGGTATGGCGCTAATTGACAGGTCCTGTTCACCAGCCGTTATTTGGCATTACCCGTTGTCAGAACTGCCAGAAGATGAAAGGGATAGGTATGTATAAACAGACAAAAACTGGACACCCCTCATTTTACTTTCATGTACTTATTTCACTACAGTGCATTCTCGTTATAAAGAACACTGATATAACAAATTCAATTTTAAAGAAGTAAAATCTCTGGTCCCATATCTTGGATTTCCTTTGTAATCTATTTTTTTTGCAACCATCATATGCAGAAATTTCATTATAAAGAAAAAAAATTCATGTGCCTGAATGACTTCTTTATACCGAGAGTGAATGACTACTTTATACAGAGAGTGCACTCTTTACTGTTTGTACTTCAAGTGTTTCTTCAAGAAACAGTTCTAGAAACTGGACTTTTTTCAGTTTTAGACCACTGAAAGCTCTGGTCTAAAATTTTGTTGATATCAATCCATATGCAACATACTCAAAGTCAGTTAATTCGGTCAAATGGGCATATGGTATTAAACACTCCTTTGTGATTGAAACACCACTCAGACACAGAATCTAGTGAGTAGAAAGGACATGGAATCACAGAAAAGTTGAGACTTTCCTCACCAATTCATAGTACAAACTACATGTACAGTGTCTCTCAAAAATAATTGTGGAAGTCAAAAGCACCCTCTTTGGTTATGAGAACAATATTTTTGTGATGTGATGCATACATCACCATCAAGGGCATAGTCTTAGCTTTCAAATGCTGTTTGTTCTGTTCAGTTTGCTTGTTTTCATCCAGAGATATGTTCAGTTAACAATGAAAAGGTAAAATCACAAATGTGCCACCTTTATTGCAGTCAATACAGCATCAGACCCTCTTCCTGTAAAAGTGACACAATTGTGATTCCACCCTTTTGTTGCTTGCAAAATATCTCAAGATCAAAACAAGGAATTTGAACAGAACAAACAACATTTGAAAGCTGTAACTTTGCCGTTTATGTTGATGTAAACATGTGTCACAGCAGTATATTCTACCTGTCAAAGAGGGTGCTTTTCACTTGTACAATTTTTTGAGAAGTGCTGCATCATGTCTCAAAAATTGTGCAAGTAAAAAGCGCCCTTTTCGGCAATTAGAAAATACTCTTGTGACATAATGCTTACATCAACGTCAAGGGCAAAGTCTCAGCTTTTGAATGTCATTTGTTATGTTCAATTTGCTTGTTTAAATCTCGAGATATCTTGTAAACAACAAAAGGGTGGAATCACAATTGTGTCACTTTTACAAGAGACTGCAGTAAAAGTGGCACAATTGTAATTTCACCCTTTCTTATTTAAATAAACGTATCTCAAGATTAAAACAAGCAAATTGAACAAAACTAATGTTATTTGAAACTAAGACTAAACTCTTGACATTGATGTAAGCATAATGTCACAAGAGTATTTTCTAATTGCCAAAGAGGGCGGTTTTCACTTGCACAAATTTTTTTGAGACACACTGTACATGTATGTACGTGGACTGCCTCTAATGTCAAACAATGCTCTGACATGCTTACATATCAATGGGTAATTTCCTGCACATCTATTCAAAACATAAGGACAGAAAATGATAGAATTGTATGTTACATGTGTTATAAGAACTTATTTATTTTGCTAACTTACATTTGTTTTTGTGTTTCCCCCAGATTCAATGCTCTATTCAAGAGTAAGGAAAAATGGACCTTGGATGAAATTACACCATATGTAGAGTGAGTATTCAAGCCATCAAATTTTTCAGTCTCATGTGAAGTTTAAAATATCATGCAGATATCTGAGGGAAGTTATGGGATTGAATGGTGAAAATCATGGGCATTATTGATTTTGTGAAGATTGACTTGGTGGTTATGATTTATCTGATTAATTTGGGGGTGTAGGTTCCTTTTTAAGGCAGTGTTTAAGATTATGGAGGTTCAATTTAAAATTGTGAAACTTTGATATTGGACCTACAATGATACTACTGGAATGGACAAAGACACGCCCCTGAATACAAAACTTTGGAAAATTATGCTGCCACTACAGTATGTATAGATTCAAGAGTCGAGATAGTTTATTATAAATAGTATTTTCCTTTCAGACATTTTAGAATTACAAGCACATATGTAAATACCAGTGTTGTAGTCGAGTCCGGGTCTCCGAGCCCGAGTCCGAGTCCAAGTCCGGGTCTCCGAGTCCGAGTCCCACAACTCACCCTGAGGACAACTCATCCCGGGGGAGAAGTCCTTGGGGTGAGTTGACATAGGGGGGAGTTATTTTTGGGGTAGCTGTTCTATGGGGGAGTTTTCAGGTGGGTGTCGTCCCTTGAGCATTTGTATCTTCAGTTCGAAGTTGCCTCTCGTGGGAATACGGGGGAGAGTGGGGGGGGGGGGCTGTTTTTCGGAGGAATGTTGTCAGGTTGAGATGTCCTTGGGAGGAGTTGTCCTTTGTGGGGAGTTGTCCTTGGGGCGTTGTTGAGGAGCTGTTCTTTGGGAAGTTGTCAGTGTGGGAGTCATCACTGGGAGAGTTCCCTTTGAGTTGTCATGTGGGAGTCTTCCCGTCGAGTTGTCCTCGGGGGAGTTGCCCTTTGTGGAATTGTCCTGTGGGGAGCTGTTCTTCAGGGGACTGTCCAGTGGGAGTCGTCCCTGGGCGAGTTGTCTTGGGGGAGTTGTCCTGGGGGGAGTTGCTGTGGGGGGGGGGCTGTTTACTGGAGGATGTGTCAGGTGGGAGTTGTCCTTGGGTGGAGTAGTCCTTTGGGAGGAGTTGCCTTCCTTGGGAAATTGTCCGGGATGCAGGGGGGGGGGGTGGTTCTCTGGAAGATGTTGTCAGGTGGGAGTTTTCCCCGGGGGAGTTCTAGGGGGAACTGTTCTTTGGGGGAGTTCTAAGGTGAGAGTTGTCCTTCCTTGGGGGAAGTTGTCCGGGAGGGGGGGGGGGAGTTGTTATCGGGGGAGGGCTGTTCTCTGGGGATGTTGTCAGGTGGGAGTCATCCCAGGGGGAGTTGTCCTTGGGGGAGAAGTTCTTACGGGGAGCTGTCCTGCAAAGGAGTTATCAAGTGGTAGTCGTCCCCAGGGGACTTGTCCCGCCAGGGAGTCGTCCCCAGGAGAAGCTGTTCTCAAAGGGTAGCTGTCCACTGGGGGAGTCGTCCTCCAGGGGAGTTGGCCTGTGCAGTTTAGTCATCTAGAACTAATTACTACTCCTTTAAGAGAATACACAGTACTGGTTGAGTACCGTATTTGCCGGTGTATAAACCCGCACTTATTTTCCGTCGGAAAAATCGGAAAATAGGGGGTGCGGTTTATACACGGGTACAAGCAAATGTCTGTTTAAATGTCCAACATAATTTACAGTAATTATCATAGTTTAACATGGCAATAGCTTCCCTAATCATTCTTGCTATTAAAACTAATAAAAACGAAGTATTTTGTTTGTCACAGTTCTTATAAAATTCAGCTTTTAATGCCGCATGCGCCCGTGTTGCGCCTCCACTCTTCTGCGATGCAGCCCTAAAATGAAAAGTGGGGGTTTGTTTTTGACCGACGGACATGAATACGTTCGTTTTTTACCCGTCAGACATGAATCCCGCTAATATTTAGTTCTGTATAACGGTCAAAACGATGGTCGGGCGTTCGTTTCTCACCCGTCAGACATGAATCCCGCCAATATTTAGTTCTGTATAATGGTCAAAACGATCGTCTGGGATTTGTTTCTTACCCGTCAGACATGAATCCCGCTAATATTTAGTTCCTTATGGTCAAAACAATGGTCGGGGGTTCGTTTCTCACCCGTCAGACATGACACCCGCTAATATTTATGGTCAAAACAATGGTCGGAGGTTCGTTTGTCACGGGTGAGGAACGAACCCCCGACCATCGTTTTGACCGTTATACGGAACTAATTATTAGCGGGATTCATGTCTGACGGGTGAGGAACGAACCCCCGACCACCCTTTTGACCATTATACGGAACTAATTATTAGCGGGATTCATGTCTGACGGGTGAGAAACGAACCCCCGACCATCGTTTTGACCATTATACGGAACTAATTATTAGCCGCATTTACGTCTGACTGGTAAAATACGAACCCCCGACCATCGTTTTGACGATAATACGAAACTAAATATTAACGCTACTCATAGTGATATTGCGACCCCACCATTTTCAAAAGAAAATCCCGCTGTTGTTTTTTTTTTTTTTTGGCGAGGCCGAAAGTCGGGGGTGCGGTTTATACACCGGCAAATACGGTATTTGCAGAACAACATCGTTTTGATATTAGATACTTTCAAACCTTCTGTGAACAGATGGTATTCTGAAAATGTGACTATATTACAGGAGAGAGTAGTTAAAAACAACAGAACACTTCATTTTTGACAAATCTGCTACGCAAATCCCCACTGCTGGCAAAGTACTAACACAGAAATCAATATGAGGGACTAGGTTATTTGTTGACATATACACTTTAGCAATGGAATGGGCACTTCATATAGAAAACTTCACCTGTTCGAACTGCCAATCCCTCATGTTTTTATTGCACATGGAGTGAATTGGTCCCATATTGTAATGCAAATGTGATATACTCCCACCTGGAAACCTATGAAATGTGAAATTCTGATGAAAGAGTTTCCATCATCAACCAGTACTCTGTACTTTCTTTAAATACTTAATATAAAACTATGAAATGTGCATGATTCATTAAAAATATTTGTATTGGTATATCTATTTGTTGAATAATCACACCATTTTAAAAATGAGGCACACTTTTTTTACTGCTCTTGTCCTGTAAGACACAGAACTTGCATTAAATATAGAATTATACATTTATGCTCTTGGAGATATCTGATAGGTGTAAGGAAATTATAGAGGATGATGAGGAAACAAGTAGAAAAATGCATCAAAGCATGGAGAGTGCTCCACTTTTGCAAAGCCAATAGGGACTCGCTTGGGACTCGTGGCCCAAGTCCGAGTCCCATGTATCCGAGCCCGAGTCTGAGTCTGAGTCCTTAGACTCCGAGTCCGAGGCTGAGTCTGAGTCCTTAGGCTCCGAGTCCGAGTCTGAGTCCGAGTCCGGGATTTTCGGACTCGAGTCCTACTACACTGGTAAATACAAATCGTACAATATAAACTTAAACATTTTAGCAATAATCACAATTTTCCTGTTCACAATCTATGTGCGACTAACGTCCATACCACGAGGCATATTTTCCCACTTCAGGGTTGACAACAGCAGTTTCACAGATGCCGAACGAAGCAGGTGAATTTCGTGAAACGAAAGTTGACCAATTGATTTAAAGTGAACTTGATATACTGTTTGCAGATGTTGTGCATGCATGACATGTAATATCTTGCAGTTCGTTGACAAAATGAATGGAAACTCAAAATCAACTCTAAATCAACTGTTCCATTTGATTCGAATGAGGGCACATGGATTGCGAAATGTGAGACTTATTGATAAGCTGTCAGCACCGCATGTGAATTAAGTAGCCAAACAACTCTTAAGTTTGTTCACAGCGGACCATGGGGTGTATGGAGAAAATAGGTATGGCAAACCAGACACTCATAGATTGATTTTCACTTTGATAAAACCCTAAATCATTATTTTGATGTACAGTGTACATTTTTTTTTCAGGAGTTAATTTATAGACCATATAGGAGATCGTGGAGGAATATGTAGCTTAAATTTTCTTATTTTATCTTTCTGTTGAACTGGAAACGTTATTAAATGATGCCTTTAACATTGTACTTTAATCCAGGAATTTGGCTTCAGAGAAGACGACAGTCGGTGGTCTGCTTCAGAAACACTGCCGGACATCAGTGAATTCAGCTGGCATCAGAATGTACAATTCTAAGAGACCCGTGAAGTGAAGCAGGAGGAGGATGGCAGGTTCATGATTTAATGGCATCAATGTCACACAAGTACTAGCAGGTGGTTGACCTGGTGGTTGAAGAGCTGTTGAATGTCCAGAAATGTAGCCTTCCTTTTGTCAATTAAAGACAGAGTGCGGGATTTGCACGTCAGAAAGCGGCAAAATGAATGAAATCAGCTCAAATCGTTCACAATGTGAAGATTAGTATGAATAAACACCCGTCATACAACCTTTGGGTAGAATACGTAGTTTTGGTGAAAATCTGGACATTTAAACTTCAAAATTTACAGTGGCGTTAACGTGCACGGGCCGGTCCAAAATTGTCCAATCAGCCGATAGCCGAAGGTCGTGCGGAGTTTAGCCGTTTAACCAATCAGTGTGCTCCGCTGGTCGTGCGAACGTACACGTAACTGCGATTTGCAATTTGAGCAAAATTTCAACTCGCGGAAAGAACAATATTCTGGTAACATATTATTATTAGTTTTTCTCAAACAACAAATTCATGACGTATGGATCTCAAACTTTCAACATACCATTTGTAAGTACTAAAGTACCGTTTGGTATTGATAATGAAGGGAAGTAATGGACTTGCAAATCCCAAACTCAATTTTTAAGGGGCAGTGACAAGATTTGGAGAAATGAAAAATGCCTTTAGCACTAAACTGGTTGAAAGATACACCAAAGATACACCAGCTGGAGTGGATCACCTGGCTGGAAGAATTTGTCTTGAGCTCATTTACTTAAGGAGAATCAAGTGTGAACATACCAGCAGTTTGTTTCTATTGAAGCCTAAGAGAATTAAACCCCATATAAAGCTACACGACAGATTTGTCTGTCACAAGGCATACTAATGGGAGATATTTCAAAAGGAATCAACTTTTGACTATAAAATTTTTACCGAAGAATCATTGCATAGTTTACTTGGTTCTAGAGTAGTTTTGCCCCAAGTTGAGGTCTTTCCACAATCACGTCATTTACCTTAATAATTTATTTGAATTCATGACTGCAGTAATGTGTCGCAAATATTCCAGGGTTGGCATATTTCCTGGTCAAAATCTTATTTCCCACCCAATCGTCCAGGAAATATAAATTTCCCACATTAATTGTGTACATGAGATGGCAATTTTATATTGGACAGTGTCCACGAAATATGACAAAAAGTGGGAAATATGCCAACCCTGAAATATTCCCCCAAATATGGTATTCAAAGGCTAAGCGTCTCTAAAAAAAAGCTTGCCTACAAGTTCACATTGTATGAATACACTAGTATATATAAGAACATACCATCGAAGGATCTTTAGAAAAATACAGGAGCTAGAAACTCAATATTAGTGGAATTAAAGTGACCTAACATAGACCAAACCAAAAGAGTCTATTGGTCTACTTTCTGACCCTTACAGTGCATGGGTGTTAATCATGTATGATATGCAAAATTTATTCACAATTTACAAATGTGTATGGTATTCATACATAAACATGATTAATTTTTTGTTGATGGTAATGTAAGTTCTCCCATACAGCATTCTGCAGTGTTTTCAGGTACACCAGAGCACAAAGACACTCTGAAGACAACTGTTGATCATCTTACTGACATTAAGTTAATCCATGCAGTTGAATCTTGCCTCTTTAGTGCGTATTCTGCGTGAGAGTAACATAAGTGGTATTTCTTTTATTTTGCATTACCACAATGCAGGCGAATCCCGTTATAACAAAGTCCTTGGGACCGGCAGTTTTCTTTAGTTGTATCGAAATTTCATTATAACCGAACAGTAAAAATATATAAAGATAAAGAGATAATAATTTTAGGACCTAAATTTTATTTTGTTGTAACGGAATTTTGTTATAACAGGAGTGCACTGTAAAATTGCACCAATGAGATTACAAGACACACACAGAAACATGAATATCCGACCATCCTGCTTTTGATCGATGTTACTTCTATCTTTTTAATTGTGTTATAAGATTTGCAGTCATAATACTGTACCTTTACCAAGCCTGATGGATTCAGTTAAAAATGATAATTTTGAAGTCTTGTGCTGCAATCACGTGTACATGTAGTGTAGGTCTTTCACCAACTTGATCAGTCGTGTATCGCGATGTATGAGAAATTTGGTCTTGAAAAGGGTTGTTTGAACTTAGTCAGATTACCGGTATTTACACTGTAGAACATACCTGGAATATTCTGCCGAGATTTTTCACGTATCACATCGGAGTGAACGATGGTAAGCCGACGGTTCGGGTCTGAAGCAAAGAAGAAGCTTGTGAAAGGCATTATGATTGTTAATTGACCTACAGACATGGTGCAGTCACATGAATTGTCAATGAACATAACCTTGTATATTCTGCCTAGATTCTCGCAAGTCACATCAGCATGAACGATGCTAAGCCGACGGTTCGGGTCTGAAGAAAAGAAATAGCTTGTGAAAGGCATTATGATTGTTAATTGACCTACAGACAGTGCAGTCGCATGAATTGTCAATGAGCATAACCTTGAATATTCTGCCAAGATTTTCGCAAGTCACATCCGTGTGAACGATGCTAAGCCGACGGTTCGGGTCTGAAGCAAAGAAATAGCTTGTGAAAGGCATTATAATTGACCTACAGACACAGTGCAGTCACATGAATTGTCAATGAACATAACCTTGAATATTCTGCCGAGATTTTCAGAAGTCACATCAGAGTGAACGATGGTAAGCTGACGGTTCGGGTCTGAAGAAAAGAAAAAGCTTGTGAAAGGCATTATCATTGCTGGTGCAATGCTGTGAACGATGGTAAGCCAACGGTTCTGGTCTGAAGCAAAGAAGAAGCTTGTGAAAGGCATTATGATTGTTATTTGACCTACAGACACAGTGCAGTCGCATGAATTGTCAATGGACATAACCTTGAATATTCTCCCAAGATTTTCGCAAGTCACATCGGAGTGACCGATGGTAAGTCGACGGTTCAAGTCTGAAGAAAAGAAATAACTTGTGAAAGGCATTATGATTGCTAATTGACCTACAGACACAGTGCAGTCGCATGAATTGTCAAAAAACATAACCTTGAATATTCTGCCGAGATTTTCACAAGTCACATCCGAGTGAACGATGCTAAGCCGACGGTTCGGGTCTGAAGAACAAAAGTAACTTGTGAAAGGCATGATTATGATTGCTGGTGCAATGCTGCTTTGGCGCCCCTCCAGATTGTTTTCCTTTTAGCAATATCCTTAATAGATTTATAGTGGTCCCAAGGTCCCTTACTGGAAATATAAATCTTTCCATTTCTCTTTTGAAATTTGTAATAATCTCTGGTTACCAGGAATTTGTTGCCTGATGTCCTGCTCCCTCAATGTTTCCATTCCTCTTTGAAATTCGTTTATACTGTATGCCTGGTTTACCAGGAGTTTGATCTGTGAGGTCTTACTCCCTCAGTTTTATCTTCTTTGTGATCCCTTTCAATAGTAGTTTCATCTTCCTCTCAATCCAGATAATATTTTCGGCCAAAAGTTTAGTGATGGATGTCTCCACCTCTGTGAAGAGGTGGGCACAGCACTTTTTCAAGGTGTCTTTTTGTGTTGTGATTTGGGTTGCTTTTCCTTGAGCATATCCTTAATCCAGCAATCTGATTGACCTCAGACTTCTACATCATTTCTGATTTTATACCTCGGATTGTCCTTAATAGTTTTATAGTGGTCCCAAGGGTCCCTTACAGGAAAAATAAATCTTTCCATTTCTCTTTTGAAATTCGTATTAATTTCTGATTACCATTAATTTGTTGCCCGAGGTCCTGCTTCCTCAGTTTTATTCTCTTCGTGATTCCTTTCATGTCCTGCTCGACTTCATGCTCTACGCGTATGATGTTGTCCATCAGCAGGTTTTGAATTGATGGCTCCACCTCTGTGAGGAGCACTTCTTCAGTGAATCGAAGTACTTATGTTGTGTTTTGGGTTGCTTTTCCTTCAGCATATCCTTAATCCAGAAGTCTGAGTGACCTCAGACTTCTACATCATTTCTGATGTTATGCCTCTTTGATACCTCTCCAGATTGTCCTTAATAGTTTTATAGTGGTCCCAAGGTCCCTTACAGGAAAAATGAATTTTTC
Organism: Eucidaris tribuloides; assembly: GCA_001188425.1. Taxonomy (NCBI): domain Eukaryota; kingdom Metazoa; phylum Echinodermata; class Echinoidea; order Cidaroida; family Cidaridae; genus Eucidaris; species Eucidaris tribuloides. Next base: position 4,010 of record JZLH01S0633466.1, on the reverse strand, counting down.
CATTTCTCTTTTGAAATTCGTAATAATCTCTGGTTACCAGGAATTTGTTGCCTGATGACCTGCTCCCTCAATTTAATTCTCTTTGTTATCCCTTTCATGAATTGTTCCACTTTACGCTCTACTCTCTACGCTCTACTCTCTACGCTCTACTGATGTCCATCCGGAGGTTTTCAACTGATGTCTCCACCTCTGTGAGGAGATGGGCACAGCACTTTTTCAAGGAGTCAAAATGCTTGTGCTACGTCTTACATGCAGGTAGCTTCCCTTGAGCATATCCTTGATCCTGCAAACTGAGTGACCTCAGACTTATACGTCATATCTGGTGCAGTGCTACTTCGACGCCTCTCCAGATTGTTCTTCTTTTAGCATTATCCTTATTAGTTTTATAGTAGTCCCTAGGCCCTTCCTGGAAAACAAATGTCTCCATTCCCTTTTGAAGTTCTTATTTACTATATCCCTGATTATCAGGAGTTTGATATCTGAGGTCTTACTCCCTCAGTTTTATCTTCTTTGTGATCCCTTTCATTAGTAGTTCGTCTTGCTCTAAAGTGGAATGATGTTTTCTACCAAAAGTTTTGGGATGGATGTCTCCACCTCTGTTAGGAGGTGGGCACAGCACCTTTTCAATGAGTCAAAATACTTGCTTCACTATGAGCTTGTCCTTGATCCTGTAATCAAATCAATTACTTCATTTTAAAACGAAAAGAAATGTTAAAGGCAATACTGTACTTTGATTACAGAAAAGATAATTCCTCATTGTCTCCCTCCTCGATTCTGTTCTGAATTGTTTGGCAGAGTGATGGAGCCTCACCCACTTGAATCACATGTTGAGATGGGATGAGTGCTGTCCTTCATTCTGATGGGTTGGTATTGTTTATCATTCAATGGTGCTGCACTGCTGCTATAGCATTCTAACCTCTTGTCTCTTGACGTTTGAAACTGACTATACAATTCAGGTGATTCCTTATTGTCTTCTCCCTTAATTCTGTACTGAAATGTTGGCAGAGTGATGTAACCTCACGATTACATACTGATTGATGATTGATTTGATTAGGTCTGTCACATGATTAGAGTGCGCAGCACTGGTTGCATGTAATTCACTTAATATTACTTGATGATCGAGTCTCTTGAGGGTGATGTTCACTAACTTAGGTCTTATTCTTGTACTAGCAGCTGACTGCTTGTCAAAATGCAACTGCGAGTACACCCATTCTGCCATACTTGTGACTTGAAACACAGATTGAGATGGGATGAGGAATCCTCCAATATTTTTTCTTTTACCTGTACAATCCTTCTAAATGGGTCATGTTCCTCCACTTTGATAGTGGTACCCATCTTCCATCCGGCATACAGTGTTCTATTTCGTCACCTCTTTGTAGAAATTTAGGATGGGGAATGGACTTGCTCCACCTTCCTCCAAATCATAGGAAAATAAATCTTTTAATTTCTCTTTTGAAATTCATAATAATCTTTGGTTACCAGGAATTTGTTGCATGAGATCCTGTTCCCCCAATTTAATTCTCCTAGTAATTCCTTTCAGATACTACTTGGTTTAAGCAGATGTTGTCAAGATATAACTGGGAATATGACGTGATGGCTCTTTAATTCAAATACATTTCTCGAAAAACAAATGATTCACCTATAGAGTGAAAAGGGAAGCGAGATAATGAAGGCCCCAAAATTATTATGTGGGCGTTGTCGACAGTCTTGTCCCGTATGTTCTTGTAGGCATGTATGATGAGGCCCCACCTTGGGCAGCATTTGCCATCCTTCTTCTTGATGTCTGGGTTCATGGCGCAGAGTTTAATGATGACACACTCCATGACCCTGTTTGCATCTGGCCAAGCTGCTGGTCCAGTGTGACTGCCCAGTAATGTCCTGATTTTAAGAGAAATAAGATGACATTGATTTAAAAGAAACGAAACATCAATGTCAAGTAATCAGAAAATGTTCTGTAATACATGTATATGACATTCTGCACAACCCCTGCACTCCCACCCCACAGAAGCCTCTTTGCTGTGAAATTACAGTAGTGGTGTGGTTAGTTTACATGTCGTTCACATGACACCATTTTAGACCAGAATGAAGATAATATACTACTAAGGTAATAAAAATATATATATATATATACATATTACTGGCAAAAATAATATTTACAAATGTATGTAATAAGACATACATAAGATGTTTAAGACACAAACCCATCAAAGAGTCCATTAACAGTGATTCAGTAAGAACGAATACAACTTGAAACAGAAGTTAAATTCATACAAATCGTTTGTTAGTTATGAAATGCACGTATAAAAACACTGGGGGAAAATGTGAAATGGCCTGAATACTGATTATCTTATTTAGGTGTGTGTTGGTATGTCCACATGTTTGGGGGGGGGAGGGAGGGAGGGAGCTTTCCAGAAATGTTAGTGATAGTAAAGCACAGGATAATGTGATGGCTCTTTAATTCAAATTAAATACATTTCTCGAAAAACAAATGATTCACCTATAGAGTGAAAAGGGAAGTGAGATAATGAAGGCCCCAAAATTATTATGTGGGCGTTGTTGACAGTCTTGTCTTGTATGTTCTTGTACGCATGCATGATGAGGCCCCACCTTGGGAAGCATTTGCCATCCTTCTTCTTAATGTCTGGGTACGTGGCGCAGAGCTTGACGATGATACACTCCATGACCCTGTTTGCATCTGGCCAAGAGGCTGGTCCAGTATGACTGCCCAGTAATGTCCTGATTTTAAGAGAAAAAAAGATGACATTGATTTAAAAGAAATAATAAATCAGTGTCAAGAAACAAGAAAATATTCTGTAATACATGTATATGACATTCTGCACAACCCCTGCACTCCCACCCCACAAAAGCCTCTTTGCTGTTAATTAGTGGTGTAGTTAGTTTACATGTCGTTCACATGACACTATTTTAGACCAGAAAGAAGATAATATACTATAAATTAAAAAAAAAATATATACACATTACTGGCAAAAATAATATTTACAATTGTATATGAAACCCATCAAATTGTCCATTAACAGTGATTCAGTAAGAACAAATTTGAAACAAGTTAAATTCATACAAATCGTTTGTTATTTATGAAATGCGCGTATACATGTAGGAACACTGGGGAAAAATGTGAAATGGCCTGAATACTGATTACCTTATTTATGTGTGTGTTGGTGTGTCCACATGTTTGGGGGGGGGGGGGGGAGGGGGAGAAAGGGAGCTTTCCAGAAATGTTAGTGATAGTAGAGCACAGGATAATGTGATGACTCTTTAATTCAAATTGAATGGTTTTCTCGAAAACAAATGATTCACCTATAGAGTGAAAAGGGAAGCGAGATAATAAAGGCCCCCAAATTATTAGTGGGCGTTGTTGACAGTCTTGTCTCGTATGTTCTTGTACGCATGTACGATGAGGCCCCACCTTGGGAAGCATTTGCCATCCTTCTTTTTGATGTCGGGGTACGTGGCGCAGAGCTTAACGATGATACACTCCATGACCCTGTTTGCATCTGGCCAAGCCGCTGGTCCAGTGTGACTGCCCAGTAATGTCCTGATTTTAAGAGAAAAAAGATGACATTGATTTAAAAGAAATGACCATCAGTGTCAAGAAACAAGAAAATATCTGTAATTCAGGTATATGACATTCTGCACAACCCCTGCACTCCCACCCCACAAAAGCCTCTTGGCTGTTAAATTAGTGGTGTAGTTAGTTTACATGTCGTTCACATGACACCATTTTAGACCAGAATGATGATAATATACTATTAACTTAAAGCTTTCCAGAAAGCTTTCCAGAAATGTTAGTGATAGTAAAGCACAGGATTATGTGATGGCTCTTTAATTTAAATTAAAATGCACTTTTAGTAACCCTACTAGAGTGAAAATAGGAATAAATGAATGCCCCGAACGTTAATACCACGTTGTACTCTGTACACCTGGCGCCTTGGTTTTTCCAGAAGACTTGAACCTTCCCGTTGTCAGCTTGTTCAGGTAGTGGGCTGGTC
>JZLH01S0633462.1:26465-40095 GCA_001188425.1 Eucidaris tribuloides | reverse complement strand
ATTACTTTCGCATTATAATATACGGGAAAAGTTCACTTCATAATATAGAGTTACTGGATTGACCGCTCAAACAGGTGAATTTTACAATGCTGGCCATAGTTTTGCAGTATTCACAATTAACATTGTCCCACATATTGTAGATTACTGTGTTAGTACCTTGTCAGCATGATTTGTCTCTGTAGAGGTTGGTTTAAAATGAAGTTATTTTCAACTACACTTTTTTTTGAACTAGAATGACCATTTCAGAGAAAACCATCTGTTTATACATGGTTTGAATATAGTTGATGTTAAAATTGCATTGTTGTGTAAGTAGTCAATGTTATCTTTAACCTTTTGTATATCCTCAGTTTTTCTTTCCTCCTCTTCTTCTTTTTTTGTGGGGAGGGGGAGGATTAGGGTTAGGGAAAGAAATTATTTTCCTCTTCTACATGTATTCAAATCATAGATTTACAGGGCCTGAATTCGGCCTCACTGATTGTTTTTGTACACACAACATTTGAGACAGATAAACAATGTACAGGGCTTTCAGATACTCCTTATACATGACGTCAGCAAGAAGTGCCATGGAAATTGGGTATTACACGTAGAGGAGACAGTCTCCCAAACTTTCTTTTTTTTGGGGGGGGGGGTGGGGGATTTCAGTCTTACACATCTACAATTTAGAGTTATAGATAAATCAATATATCAAGGATATGACAGGGCCTGAAATTTGGTCCCAATGAGCTACATGTATTTTGTACACACACAAAATCTATATGGCCTGAAAATAAATTGCCAGGGCCTAAACTCAGGCTCTGTATTAACTCTATTTGCTTCAACTGCTGCAATGTACCTACCTACATGTAGCAATGCACGTTTACAGATTTATACAGTATTTTATTTCTCTATTTTGTAGTATCTTTTTCATCAATGTCCATCAGAAAACAGTGGGTACTTTTGTTGAACTTTTTCCAAAATCTAACCAGTTCATCGGCCCTTCATACTACATGTACATGTATATACCTGACCCCAGTTTCATTAAAATCCAATCTCTGTTTCTTGAGTTATTGCAGTAACGAGAATCAGTAACAAACAGACGGGCGACCAAAACACAGGATTGCTCTGGCACTTTCAGTGCAGAGGCTTGAAAAAAAATGACATGAATAATATGTAGCAACACACCCCCAATAACCAGCCATGGTAACAAATATAATGAGGAAGGGGGTGGGGGTGGGGGAAGGATAATAGAAAACAAAATACAAATTACCCTCATTCAAATCATTGCTCTGTAATACTTTGCTTTATATACACGTTGGTTATTTACCACAACAAAGATTTTCTACTCCACTACCTTCCACCAATTTGAAACTGAAATTTGAAATGGAAATATCATTTTCCAAGATAAACAAACAATTAATTTGAATGGAATCTGGAGAAAAATGTGGCTGGCAGGGCACACACGTAATTAAAAAAGTAATGCATCAGCAGCATACATGTAATGCCGGTGAAGTCAAAGTATCTTGCAGAGATTTTGCTGTGTGACGGTCTGGGGATTCAGTTTCTGAAACCAAGTCCTTGGCAAAAATAACACAGTATGCTGTGAAATAGGACACTGAGTGTGTGTACTCCATATGGAGTGGGTTCTTTGTTTCATTTTTATACTTTCTGCTGGTGCACGTAGACAAGTAATAGTTAGTACTTGATAGTCACTTATGAAAACCTCCTTTGGGTCTACATGTGAGAGTGAAGAAAGATGGAATAATTTCAACCTCTATACCAGGGGTTCTCAAACAGTGGTGCGCGCGCCACTTTTTACGCATTTGGCCTTCCGAAGTGGTACGTGACGCTGCTATGAAAAAAAAATAATAATTGTGGAATTTGTGGAAATTTGGATTTCTGTACAGTTTATATTTATTATAGCTATTCTGGGCCACTTAAAGGTAAATGACATAATTGGGGGTAGTCCTCAACTTGGGCTGAAACGACTCTAGAATCAAGTTAACTATGCAAGGATTATCCTGTGAAAATCTTGTAGTCAAACGTTGACTCATTCTAGAATAACTAATGTCTATTGGCCCTCGTGGCAGACAAAAATACTGTGTGGCTCTCTATGGGTCTTATTTTTATCGTACCCGGATAAAATTAAAATACTAGTATGTTCATGCTTGATTCTCTTAAAGGCCAGCTATATAACAGTGTTTATTTAAAAATCTGAGTTGCATAGAATCGCGCCAGCTACCAGTGTCTCTGACATGGTCTCACAGAAAATGAAGCCCTGAAAAAGAATTGCAGTTTAAAACGATCAGTAAGTGCTTTAAAAAAGTAAAAATCATTGAGAGACATTTCCAGAGCTTTCGCACCCATAGAGTGGCTGTGTTGCAGAATTTCCTATCGCCCGATAGGAAATTATGTGCCAATGATATGCTGCCACATATTGTAGCTAGTGACAGCAGTAAACTGTCCAAGACTTTTGTGTTCTAAGAAGTGTTTAATATGTCCATTCAAACACTGTCAGATATGTCAGATAAGAAAGTTCGACAATTTTTTTACACATGTCTTCACAGTGTTATATATGTTTTTAAGTAAACAAATTACAGATAAATCCTTCCAGCTGGGAGATCCACTCCTGCTAGTGTATGGTTGGTATACATTTCAACTCATTTGGTTCTTGAGGCATTTTCAAGTGTTCCCAATCATGTCACTAACCTTTAAAAGGTCTCATATTTAATAGCTTCGGGGGGGGGGGGTAGGGGGAGGGGGGCCCGTGCCAGGGGTCCCGGGTAACGGTGGGCCCGTCGGACCCGACCACTGCGATGTTTCGCTCGCTCTGCTCGCTTCTTGTATCGGATAGTGGCGCAGTACATGTGTACGAACTCTCGATAACAAATATTGCGCTTCAACAAAAATAATTGAGAAACCCTGCTCTATACGCAGAATTTCCTGATAGTATACAGTGTGTATAAAAGAAGGGAAATCCATGTTTAGAGCTAAAACTATTGCCAGCTATTTTTCTCATGGAGATTTAAAAGCATAATGTCCCTAAAGAGCAAATTTTCCTCTTTCCAACGATACCTCACTTGCATCCCTAGTATCAAGCGTGACTGACAGCATTACTCTTGAAGTGAACAATGTCAAATCACACCTTTTCCAAATTTTGGCATAACTTGCATGTACATGTAGAAGATAACCTCTCATCTTTAGAATATGAAATCAGCCCTCAGTACTTGTCATTCTTTCATCCATTGACCAAAACTTGGAAAAGTTTAATTTGACATTGCCTTCTTCAAGAGCAATGTCCTCAGTCAAGCAGGACACCGGTGATACACGTGAGGTATCACCGGAAAGAGGAAAAGTTGTTCTTTGGGGATACAGTATCTCTATAGTTGCCAATATTTTAGCTCTAAACAAGAGATTACCTTTTTATGATACACACTGTATGACACATTCTTTTGCGATGTCTGAAGGGGTGATGAACTAGTGAATATAGTACAAATCCCTTACTCCCATACTTGTAATGTACAGATGTCTCGGGCTGGGGTCCATGGAGAGTATGTGTTATATTGTTCAATGGTTAATACACACTCATACTCAAACCAATTTTATCAACACCCAGTAAGCATGAAGTTAAATTAAGTAATCAAGCAGGGTTGGAATTAATTTTTATTTTTTTAAGGGCGATTTTTATTAGAGCCTTGGGGCTATTTTTGAATTTTGGGTGGTTATTTTTCTACAACTGGGGCTGCTTTTTTGTTGCACATCAGAATTTGAAGAATGCAATGAAAGATTACCAATGCTTTCACCGGTGCTTCATCCATAAAAGCAACCATTTAATTCATTTTTGTACTAATGCCATACTAAAGAAAAAAAATGTGAAATTTTTCTTAGCAAATCTGAGGGCGATTCTAAAGGAAATGGTCGCCCTGAAGAATTGGGTTTGGGGGATTTTAGGGGGTGATTTGGGCTTTGCCAAGGGCTAAATCGCCCGTCGCCCTGGGTTATTTCCTTCGCTGTAATCAAGTAATATGAACAATAATAGTGGCAATGAAGCACTGAGAACAAATCCCCATTTTTCCCTCTCCCTTCATATTATAACACACACCTAAACTCAAACCGATGTATAAGCACCCAATAATCATAACAAGAAATCAAACTAAAACGTGTGTTTATACAGATAAGAAAGCAAACTTGATGTTGTAAGTATTACCTTAGATCATATGGGCTGGAATCAACAAGCACATGCAAAATAGGAATGTGAAAATCGGATACACAACATAAAAACAGTGTAATAGTAAAAAGAGAAAATTTCTCGTATTGTGTGATTAATCAGACCTAATAGTATACAAATATACCAAGCTGTGAGAAAGTATAGTGGAAATTTTCTATCTGAGGAGGGACTGGCATCGTAATATTTTTCCGAGGGGCGAAGCCCTGAGGAAATATATTTCTGCCAGTCCATCCGAAGATAGATAATTTCACTATACTTTCAAACTTAATGCTTGGTATATTTGTTTTATATCCCTCCGACTTAATAAACTTTAACAATTATGTTATGCGAACTCCAAAAGTGGTGTTGAGCTAACAAATTGAAATGTGTAGATTACCGCCGTCTGCTTCCGAAACGGAGAGAACAGTCACATTGTACGCAACTGACGAATTTGCTATGCAATACACAACCCGCACACATCGCATGCGGGCTGGCCCAGTAAGCCGCAGCCGTACGCGATGCGAGTCAAATTTCTGTTAATTTTCCGCATTTCAATTTACGTTTCATAAAATCGGCGCTAATAATTCGAAGGGTTAACGTGAAATCTTCATTGATCACAACAACAATGGAATGTAAAAATAACAAAGAAGGTAGAATCTAAAAGTGTTGTTTTGACTGTCACGGCGATCGACACCGCCATTTTGTTTGGGTAATGAGTATGCGCATTAGGCGCAGTGCTGCCTAGACAAAGATAGTGAAAAATATACAGAGCTTTGGTGAGGATTTTTTTTATTTCTAGTGAAATTATTTTTGATCGTACGAGCATCAATCAACCAACGTTTTAGAAAATGCTCATGAATATTCATAGAGGGATATATGATATAATATTGGTAAAAGTTTGGTAGAGAAATAAGAATGCACAAGCCCCTTTTCAGGCCTTTCTAAAATTGATTAAATATGCATACATTTGCATTTATTTATGAATGAATTTCGACATTCTGTCTACATGTATGAAATTGAAAGGCCCCATGAAGCTCTATCTGATAAAACAAACAGAAAAAAAAATCCAGCTTGATATAAACAAGAAGCAGCATTTTGGGGGGTTATTTTCACGGATAAGTGATAGCAAGCCCCCACCAAGCCCTATCAGATAAAATAAATAGAATAAGAATTTGCTCAGAGAAGCAGAATTGTTTGTCATTTTTATTAATTTTGAATACATTACATACACCCCGTTGTAAGGGTGTTATCGATATGTTCTGTATCGATAGTACTATCGATAATCGGCTAATTTTGCGTCTTAGCGATATATCGATAGAAAATCCGTGTTAACGATATTAGGCGACAGTCATCTAAGTGTACATTTATGAATCTGGTTTCATATAAAAGACTGATTCCCATCATGCATGTGTGCATGTGTACACGAGTGTATGCAGGGAGGTGGGAGAGAGAGTGTACATGGTGTGTTCCGCATTGGCCAAGTGAAATAACGATCACGAATGCCACATTTTGCAAGCTGTGTGTGCAGCAGACGATCATTTGTTTCGAATGCACATGCGAAGCTGTACAGCACTACAGCTTGCGTGATTCATGCACTGGTACAGGGGTACGGTGCGGGGACAGCGAATGATACATCGTGTATACATGTACGTCTGCATGATCTCGCGTGACAAAATAAATTGCATTTTTGGGTGATCTGGCTTAGATATTTTTGACTGGAAAACCGAGTCATGTCGTCTGTTAACTTGGAAGATGTGTGAGGAGTAGAATATTTCACGGAAATATCATGCTGAGAAGAGTATCAGCCCAATATTGTCAGGTAAGGAAGACAGTGTTTAGAGGCATTCTGTTACATACACAGACCTACAATAGGAGTACTATTTTGACGGTTAGTTAATTCAGCCTATTTTTCGGCAATAATTATCGATATCGGTAAGGATTTTCTTACCGATATATCATTAAAGAATTTCTCAACGATAACAGGCTTACCCCGTTGTAGATAACTGATTAGTTTCAAAATTCTGTGTAGACATTTTATTTAGAAGCCTTCATCACGCCCTATCAGATAAAACAAATTAATCAAAATCCACCTTGAAATAAAGGACTATTTAGCTTTTGTGATTTTGAATAAATTTGCATAAAATAGCCTGATTAATGAGATTCAAATTATGTGAACAAGCTAAAAAGCCTTCACCAAGCTTTATCAGTCCAAGCAAGCAGACTCAAAATTGGTGAAGAATCAACAGTGCAGTAGAAAAATACACCATTTTTGTAACACACATACTGTACACAGACAGACACACAGACACACACACACACACACACACACCTATACATGTACGTGTAACTGCCGCCAAACAGGGACAGTAAAAAAACAACAAACACACTCCGTATAACAACATGCAATCGAGGACACACACTCCCGTGTACAACATGCATTTCGGGGACGTTTTGTGTATGTGTATGATATTTCACCAGTAACCGGGGACGTTGGGGGTGCACACAAATTTTGGGCCATTTTCTAAGGCGCTTTAGTGCCATCTACATTTGATTTCTGGCCATTTGAGGAGTGGGGACCGTCCCCATTTTCCGAACGTCCCCAATCTGAATGTGGAGTGTCATACTTACGTCCCCGGTTGAAGGCGATTACACACACGTGTACATACAGAGCCTTTTTCATATTCCCCTCACAAACTTTGTTTGGCATTAATTGGCCAGTAACAAAAACTCAAATTTCATTACCATAATAATATTTTGTAACCATGGCAATGCAATTTCTGACACATGCAAATACGTCTTGCACATCTTCACCCCAAGACCGATATGTATGCAAATTTCACACGAGTATTGCTAAAAAAAAAGAAAAAGTAGTTTGAACCCTCATACATGTACATGTATTTTCCAATGATTTACTGACATTTTGTTAGCATGAGAATGCAGTTTCCGACACATCAAATGTGTTTTGCACATCTTCACCCCGGGACCAATGTGTCTGCCGAATATCATGAGCACTGCTTAAAAATGAGGATGAAGTTTGATCCGCAAAATTTTCCTTGGACCAACTGGCCGATCAACTGACCACCCAACCACATGCCAATTCCTACACCCTCTTCAAACTTTGTTTGGCAGGGCCGCAAGGGTATAGAGAGCAGAAGTGATAACGTCATACTGGTTTGGAAATACATGTATGTGGGGACAATAGCCAAACCATAACTCAGTGCAACTGCAGTTCTCCTAATGGTAGAAACAACCAGCTGCCACGCACTGCACCTGGTTCTGCCATTGTCCACACATATTTCTGAACCAGAGTGACATCACACTTTGGTACTAGCTACGATCACTTACTTTCTCTCTAAATCTTTGTAGGCCTGTAACAGCAATTTCCAAGATGGCCGATTCTGCCTGGTCAAGCCATACTGGAAGATCACCAGACTGTAGTCATTCTCCACATAAATGTCCAGAGTATGTTTCAAGAATCTAGAAAATAAAAGTAATAAAAACAACAATTTTAATATAAATGATTCTCTGTGTTACTAAATCAATTATTCCCCATCAAGACCTGCCATGCTTATTGTTAAATTTTTTGCAATTTTTCACTAAGATTTACTTTGCTCATGGGCTGAAATAACTAATTTACTAATTTATCACAAGTTTAACCTTAATATCCCCGGGGGAGGGGGAGCCCATAATGGACCCCTCCCTCGACAAATATCTTGATTATTCCGCCGCGCAAAATTTTTGCACTGCGCCATTCGCTGGCTTTCTACTTTCAAATCTTGTGCATCATTTGAGACCATTTTCGCAAAAATTGGACGTACTGTTACGACACTGCGTGACTTTTCATACATGCATGCAACTCCAAAATTGCTCAAAAACGTGATTTGTGTACAAAATCAATGCAAATTATGTTTTCAGCCAAAACTCATAAATGTATGATTATTTTTACTTTAACTGGTAGAAATGGATTAATTTTATGCTGTTTATGATCGCAAAAAAGTCCCAGACAAAGTTCATCGAAAAAACAATAAAAAACAAAAGGTAAAAAAAACAGAGAAATACATAAGAAATTCACAAAACAATAGAATACATAAGAAATTAATTCTGATTTCGGCAAATTTTTTTTGTAGGTACAGTAATTGTCAGAAATGTCAGAAAGAATATTTTCACCAAAACTTAGCATTCTACAAGTTATTTTTAGTGAGTTATAGGCAAAAGTATGATTTTATTCATAAAGTTACATAATTAATTATTTAAAAATATAAAATATGTATTTTTTGAAAATCTAATGATACAGTCTTGTACATTACATCCAGCTCTATGCGCATACAAATTTTCGCAGCGATCGCGCGATCCCCGGCCGAGATCTGCGGGGGGGCCATAAAGGCCCCCCCCCCTCCCCCCGGGATGACAAGACCGGAGATAGCCCGGATATATTAGGGTTAAAGTGTGAGGAAAGAATTATGGTTCAATGGTAATATCAATTCTAAAAATCATACATTACATTTTAACCCATTGGAGACTAAGAAACATATATCTCAGGTTGGGGTCTATGGATAATGCCTGTTACATTAAAAACAAATTTTCTCTCATGGGTTAACAAATGGAGTGAAAAGGGCATACATTCTATGTCTGATATTTTTGATGAATGGATTGACCAAACTTGAAGCAAGACCATGTTGGTAACAACTTGCTTTACTTGCCTCCTTTGAGTATCAGATAATTAAAACACCCACTTCTTCTAAATGTGTTTTGGTTAAATAAGCTGCAAATATTCGAGACTATGAAAATGAAGAAAATTACCTCAAATTCAGTGAAAGCATTTACTGGTGATGTCACTGAAATTTTACACTACAGAATTAAAAGTCTTTTTTATGATTATCAAATTCTTTTCAAAATGAAGGTTTCAGAGCCAAATGCATACATACTGGTATTAACAAATTAATAAATAATTGAAAGTCAAGAATTAAATGTACCCTATCCAATTGAAAGGGAACAGCCTGCTTTAAAGGCAGGGCGACTCTTTTACATGCCTGAAAATTATCATTGTGATTGCTGATTAGAAGAAAATACATGTACCATACCATCCAAGAACCGTTTGATAGCAAGGCATAGGAGCTAGAAACTCATTTTTTTTTTTTTAAATGACCATTAGACATTGATTTTAATTATCATTGTCGCCTAGACACAAAAATTCCTAACATAGAAAATACTCTTTTTTTGCAATTTTTTTTAATTTTCAAATTCCAGGTAATTATTATTGATCTTCAGATTTCACAGGTATGTCCTTCATACATAGCCTCAGGGCATGAGTAATCTTTCCTGTGCTGCGAGAGGGGTGCAAATGAGATTCCCTTTAACTCTTAACACGCCGGAGGATTTAAACCTCTATGGACTTTGTGTGTAGTATTTGGTGCAGATCTGCGACTTCAGCATGTTAAGAGTTAAAGGTAGGGGATCTCATTTGCAACCCTCCCATAATACAGCAAAACATTACTCATGCCCTTATGATATCTAAAAAGTACTAGCCTGAGAAAGCTGAAGATCAGAAATCACCCAGATTTTAAAAAAATGCACAAGAAACCAATAGTTGTGTAGTGTATGTTCTAGGCACACTGTTTCAAATCTCACTATATTTCATGGACCTACAGTGTAGATCAGAGGGTAGATCAGGCTGATTACAGTACTTAAGTAATACCAGTAATACACATACTGGTGTTGGAATGCATCAGAAACAGTGAAAGAATGCAAGGTCATCTGCATACAGTACTTGTGTATTACACCATGGAGTTAAAAGAGACCTACATGTACATGTACATGTACATGCACTGTCTAGAAATAGACTAGTACCATTTGTAAAATTTGTGGAACTGTATGTCAAAAAACAAATCCAAGTCAAATGTTTACTATAATTCCACTGAAACTGCATTTCTAGCTCCTACACTTTTCTAATGGTTCCTAAATGAGATATTCTTCTATATACCCGTGCTTTTGTACAATGCTGAATTTTAGGCGTGCAAAAGAGATCCACTGCCTTTAACTCTTAACGTGCCAGAGGATTAAACTTCTATGGAGTTTGTGTGTATTATTTGGTGCAGATCTGCGACTTCAGCATGTTAAGAGTTAAAACCTACCCAAGTAGCCTCATCTGATTGTAGCTCTTGCTTGGTGGCAGTCGATTGCAGTAAAGTAAAACAAGTTTCCTCCCAGCGCTGTCGTCTCCTGCCAGACAAATCACAGAGGAAGAAATGTAAAAGGTAAAGTTAGTGGTATATAGTTTGGATCAGCACCTTTAAGGTAAATGACATGATTGGGGGTATAGTCCTCAACTCGGGGTACAACTAGAATCAAGTTAACTATGCAGAGATTCAACTGAGAAAATTTTGTAGTCAAAAGTTGACTCGTTCTAAAAATAACTTCCATCTGTATGCCTTGTGACAGACAAATCAGTTGTGTAGTTTTCTATGGGATCTATTTCCATTGGGGCTCGAAAGAAACAAAATGCTAATATATTCATGTTGATTCGGCTTATTTCAAGATAAATCCTTCCAGCCAGGAGATTCACCCCAGCTAATGTATCCATTAGTAGAGCCTATATCTTTCGACCAGTTTGGTTTGAGAGGTATTTTTGTATTTCTCTGTATCAAGTCACTGCCCTTTAACCCATCCATGTACTGGGTTTATTTTGGGAAGGATTATATCCCTATTTCATCATTCAAATTGCAACTATATTTTCTTTGAATGGCACTTCCAAAAGAAGGTGTATGCATTACAAAATAAAACACAATAGCACCAAACAACACACAACACACAAACACATCACCACACACACACACACACACACACACACACACACACACACACACACACACACACACACACACACACACACACACACACACAACACACACACACACACACACACACACACAGTGAACACACACAATACAAACCCACACAAACCCACACATAAATACATACACACTACACAAACTTTCACACATGATGTAAAACACACAAACACAAATCGTACAAACCCATATTATCTACCAACAGATTTTTTTTATTTGCACCCTATTTCTATGTCCTTGATTTAGATGCAGATTATGCAGAATGTGATACCTCTGCAAGCTTATCAGATTTCTATACTGTCATAAAGTATGGAATGTGCTGGTACTGAATGGGAGTAGAAAGCATAAACATGCGATATAATGCATGTAATCCTAAATATAGTACCTGTACATGTAGCTTGTGATTGGCAGGCACGTGTTCAGGTATGCACAATTCAGGGCCATTTGTGTTTTTTTCATTCCATGGTCAAATCCCATGTTCATCATTGCTACGTAAGTCAAATTATGTGTTCTTTAGCAAAATTGTAACAAATAAGATAATAGTAGAATTTAACAAGCACACCCTACATCTTAAAGTGATTGGCTAACATTGTGGAGCTTCAATTTAAAAAATTGTCAAATTTTGATATCTGAACTACATAGTAGTGTTCATATGGACAAATACCCTAGAATAAAAAAGTTTGGAAAGTTAGACTGCCAATGGCAAGTTATGCATGAATAAACAATTAAAACTCGGGGCGAGTTTAAATAGCGTAGGTGTACACACAGTTAGTCTATGGGAGAAAATGGGCAGGTGAATCTGATCAACTTACGATGTTCACTTTTTTAAAGCACTAAATAATCATTTTGAAATACAATTTTTTTCAGGGCGTCATTTTTAGACCTTATCAAAGACAATGGTAGCATGGGGAATCATGTACCTAGGATTTTTTTAAACTGTGGTAAATGTTAGCCAATACCTTTAACCCATATGCTTCTGAGATTATCTAGTTGCCATAGAGTTGATACATGCCATATATATGCTGTAGCCATCAGGTTAAATCCACAATTTAACGTTGTGGAGGTTCAATTCTAAAAACTGACAAACTTTGATATCTGAGCTACACGTACATGTATGTACATGTAACACTAAATAAATGGAAATAAACACTCTAGAAAAGAAAACTTTGGAAAGTCATGCTAAACCTCCTTGACTGTAATTTCCATAAACCAATAAAAAAACATTGTGTACAGTTGTTTTAGAACAACGCCCCACGAGAACAAATCCCTCGAGCACAGCTCTCACCCGACAACCCCCCCCGAAGGAAAACTCCCCTTGACAACAGCTCCCAAGAAGACAACTCACCTGGAGGACAACTCCCCCTGAGGACATCTCTCCAAGAAGACAACTTCCCTGGAGGACAACTCACCTGGAGGGCAACCCCCCTGGAGGACAACCTTTCCCAGAGGACAATTCCCCAGAGAAAAACTCCCCCAAAAGACCATCCCCTGGGGTTAAACTTGCCCAGGCATCCCCCCCCCCCCCTAGCGACAGCACCCTGGTCTTCCCCTGAGAAACTACCCAGGAGTTATCCACAGATTATACCGGTTCGACTCCGAGGATTCTGTAATCATGACTTTTACAGGGCCATCGTGTTCCCGTAGAACGGCGTTCATTGTTTTGATTTAAATTGCTAAACTCTCTGGTCTCCGGATGTGTCCTCCCAGGGCCCAGCCCGATTCATAAAAGTTGATATTCATGTCAATCTGCCGTTCTACTGCAACATACTGATGTACCATTGGCACAGTGCTTCACGCAATCAGAACCCCCAGAGCTTGAATTTTCATAAATTTGACAGGATAGAATGGCAAGTCGTATGATGTCAACTTTGATGAAACAGGGCCAGATTGAGTTGTCTCGAGTCTGGGGAGTTGTCGGCTAGGGGGAGCTTTCTACTCAGAACCTGACTTTCACTAACCAGCAACTTGGATGGACGTTATGCTTGCGCAATGTCATCATAATTGTCTTGGATTCCATAGCTTGGAATCTGCGTTTCGCTATCGGTGACTCCACTCGTCTGCTGATGGAAGCTGGTGGTTGGGCCCCATCTGCCGCATGGAATCAGTCATGGAAGGGGACTGCATTCTGAGAGTAACGTGAAAATGTGTTTAAGCCCGTTAAGGTGATCTTGATTGATACTATAACACGCATATTTTCCTTAGACAGCAACTGAATGTTTTCTATGTATTTAGTCTCCAACACAGGCGAAAAAATACTATGGTGGTTCGGGGGCGACATTAGCGAAGATCCCCGGAAATTTACTTTACGTTCAATAGAAAGAGATATTGCCGGAGGCCTGAAAACACGAAGAGTAGCCCCCAGAATTTTTTTTTTTTTCCCTGCCCCATCCAACGGACGTTTATATTGGGCCACAGCAGTTAGGATAGGACCTCAACATTGTGTGATGTCACAGTTCTCCTTACAAATTCTTGAGCTTACATGTCAATTTTTTACAGAACTTTTCGAAAGGATTTATAATTTCAATTAGATGGCAACACTAAAAAATACACACCATGTAGATATAACGCTCAAGTGTTTAGTAACATTCCATTCTTCTCG
>JZLH01S0633459.1:17164-27831 GCA_001188425.1 Eucidaris tribuloides | reverse complement strand
TTGACACACGATACAAAAATAACATAACTACGGCATAATTTAAAATTTGGGAGAAATTGTATACAAGGAGAATACCCTATAGATCATTCAGAACAATATCAGAAAATTGAGCTGGAATTCACTTCCCAAGACATAAACAGAAATACCGAAACATTTTGAATCTGATAAGTCCCCATTTAGTCAAATTTTCGATATTATTCTGCAATCTAATCTGTAAATCGATGAACAAGGTATTTGGAATCAACTAACAACATGCTAGGATTCTTGGGAAGAATCCACTGACCATTCTATGGAAGATAATGCAAAAATGTGAAGGTAATATATGGAAAATCAATTTCTCAAATTGTGTGCCGTGATAGGAAATTCCATTATGTAAACATTTTCTGTGAAGCATAGGTGACGGCAATATGAAATAGTGAGCTAATTCTATAAATCTTTACAGTATATGACAAAGAAATTTGTGGGTTAATCACTTATTTTTGTGCTCACAGCGATACGATATTTAAAATAAAGACTGCATTTGCCAGTTATGTTCGGTATAGTTTTATCGACACTATTCTGCCCGTAAGCATGCGCCACCTATATTATTTAAACTTTCATGGGCAATACGTCATTATTACTTCGTCCAAAAGACAGAATATCAAGGAAAGACAGGCAGGGTTTATGACATATTCCATGCGAAAAAAAAAGAGAATTTCCAAGTCCGATGTGCTATGCACGGAAATTTTCTTCGCATATGCTCAGACTGGCCTGAAACGTATAGAAAAACGATTGGTGTTTTGAGGCGATTATAAATATTTTCCTGGCGCGCGGTTCTAGCACATCAGCCATTTTTTTCACGACTCTCCGTGCTTAAGAATTTTTTGTATGCGCATATATCATATGGAGTATGTACAAGACAATGCATTGCAGTTGAAACGTTTGGATGTACAAAGACCTTACTAGGTATCAGATGGCAGGAGGGTTCCTGCGACACCTCGTAAATATAATAAAGCTCACATGTGCCTCTAGACTTGGAGCAAGGAACGTACACCCAAGAGTTTCCAACTTCCAAGGTGTTCAAATGCAACATTAAAAATATTGAGTTTATCCAACCAGCAATTTTAAAAGTTATTGCACGGATAACCAATTAAGAATATAACACTGACCTGATATTGATGTACCATCACACGATCGAAATATGAAAATGCCGTCAAATATACTCGTTACATACATAATATATTTTACTTATGTCCGGAAACCGATGAGGACGGAACGGACGGACAACGGCCGGATTGATATACGGGGAGTGAAACGGGTAAACGAATATTACAGAATTACCTCTAAGTAATTTCGTCTGCTGGGTGTGGCAATAAAATATGGTGACTCATTATATCAGGGTGGTCTCCAGAATAGAATGCTTACGTATGTATGTAGTTCGCTAATTTCTTCCATCGATGTTATCTATCTCGTCAAATATGAATAGATTTTATTTTTGTTCATTTAGATAACACCCGAGGTCTTTCAAATAAAATGATACCTAAGATGATTCATTGGATTTGAGTGAGTAGCGTTTTTATATCTAATTGGTCGTGTCCTATTATTGTTTCTGACAGAGAAGCATAGTATTGCGCGCGGAGGAGGGTGCCAGATTTTTTCAACTAGGCAAGTTGTCCGGTGTTGTCTGGTCTAGTGTGTTTCGGGAAACGTCTTATGACTAGAGATTCCGAGAGAGAGCGCGCGAGTCTATTCTTTGCCTAGGAGAATGCTGGATGAGGGCTATTCCATTTAGGTGCTCGTTTGTTCATGGCGGCGGTGGATGAGGCTGTGGTGGATTCCGAGTTATTGAGTCTTGTTAGACGCGTCGGGCCGCCTAGTACAGGAGTCTTTATTATTATATCTTCTATTTGTCTCTTGTTATGTATTTTATCTCTTTGTCTTCTTTTTTATTTTTTTTTGTCTTATTGCTGATGTTTTTGTGGTTTTTTCTTATGAAATTAATTGGCGAATGATGTTAGAGAATTGCCTTGTTCCGTTTGTTTTTAAGTAGGGAAGTTGCTAGTGTGTTTTTTTGTATTTTTTTTTTTTTTTTTTTTTTTTTTTTTTTTTTTTTTTTGGGTGTTTTTTTTTAATTTTTTTTTTTTTTTTTTTTTTTTTTTTTTCTTTTTTTTTTTGTTGTTTTTTTTTTTTTTTTTTTTATTTTTTTTATTTTTTTTTTAATTTTTTTTTTTTTTTTTTTTTTTTTTTTTTTTTTATTTTTTTTTTTTTTTATTTTTTTTTTTTTTTTTTTTTTTTCTTTTTTTGTTTTTTTTTTTTTTTTTTTTTTGTGTTTTTTTGTTGTATAATTCTATTTGGTCTTGCGAATTGCCTCATAGATGATGGCCAATATGGCACAAGAAATAACAGAAAGAAAATATTTTACCTGCCCAGGTATATACCAAAACTCCCTTTGGCCTTCTGAATCTCTCTTCATTGTCTGGGTCAAGCATTAAGCAGCAATGAAAGTTCACCAATCTCCAACGTGACCTACTAGGGTAACTATAGTACAAGATATGAAAACAAAGGTACATGTATAGAATTAGAAAAATATCATTTTCATAATATTATGGTTTAATAATGTTTACGTTATTTCAATATTACTTTCATCTTTTCAATTCAGTTCAACACAAATGTTATTTCCATTTTCTACAAAAACATGTAAACAAGGAAGAGGAAATTACGATAAAACGCATACAATATCTAAGTGTTTTTATGTAACTTGCACATATATCTCGTATTTTTATGTAAAATGAAAATAGATCATTAGATTTTAATGCAAGTACATGTATTGTAGTGAACACAAATGAAGAGAAATAGAACACAAAGAAGACATTTTAAAACAGAATTTCATATCTACATCTGTCTATCCATCCATTCATCTATCTATCCATCTATCTATCCATCTACTTATCTGTCTATCTACAGTACCTATATATCTTTTAATCTGCATCTTATCGATCTATCCAATTGGAAGCAGTATGGTAATACGGCAATGAACACTATCCTATTGCCCCATATATCTGTATTTGTTTGCCTTTGCAATATCTAAATCCATACTACACATTAGGGTATGAGGTGGGACAGTGTGAAATGACCTCTGCAAGTCCACATGTTAATATTTTACTATCTTCTTACCTGGGAAATCAAATTCCTTGATGTCAGCTAAGGCATCCATGATGGCTCTGGGCATCTCTGACACTGGGACACACACATCTGTAGTCATGCCCTGAAGAGAAGAATGCAATATGTCATGAATGTGCAATCGTCAAGTCAATCATGTACAGCCCTACATTACTTATCATGCCGCTGATGCTGACACCAATCTGGGTATACAATTAACACCAATTCTTAACATTTTTATGAACTTGAAAAGAGTTAACATATGTGATAGTGTACTTCCTTGTCATTATTTTGAATTATATGAAGTAGAGATGAGACAAAAATTGTACCATTTTGACTATGATTTTTTATGTTGAAATAATGCAAAACAGAACAAGCGCTACAGATAGGCCAGTTAAAAAGGTTTCTGGATGATACATGGCTAAATAAACATGGTCGGACTGAAGTTCACATTTATTTCCATAGCTATGTTGCCTAAAGATCAACTGCATGTAGAAGTAAGTAAACAGGAGTTCAGAACCAGCGCAGCTGAATATATATATGGGTTGTTTCACAATCAGGGTACATATTGCCAAAAACCATTATATGACTTCACTGCAAAAAATGAATTCACTTATTGTTGTAAACTTTCATACCCAGCAATTGGCCACTGCACAGTCTGTCTACAGCAGCGAAGAAACTATTTGAAATGGACATCTTAGGTACAAATTGTGTATGTTTGTGTCAATTTTGAACAATTTCCCAGTCTCATCTGATCTTTTTGAATTTATGAACATTATCATTAAAAACACGCAATGACAATTACAGATCAGGGGACCTGTAAATAAAAACTGATCTAGCTTATTCAAATTCCAAACCCATGTGAGATGGTGACATGTTAATAAATTATGACGCTGTGTCAAAATCTGGAAGGAAATTCCGTCAAAATTGTCCTCTCCAAATTTGACGGTAAATGTGGCATACCTAGGGATTCCAAGGACAGCCTTTTGTTGTCACAAAAAACAAATCATCTATATCCTTCAAACCTGTAACATTCATTTTGTCCATAGTTCTCAAGTTTCCAGTTGGTAAACATTACAAGTCACTAGTTTGGAATTCCGTCAAAAAGGTCCTCTCCCGAAAAAAACAGCCTTTCCGACTCATTTTTTGACACTATCATATATTCCGAAAACTTATTTCAGGGTATGAACATTGACATACAAAAGCACACTTACTATGTCTATCTGTAAATAAACCAGGACTGTTGTATCCCCATCTTGTTATAATTCCAGTAGCACAAAAGCTTTATATACCCACACCACATCACCTTTACAAATAATATGCGAAGGCCGAAAAAAAAAATTGGGGGGACTTGACAGCCTACAAATTTTACAGTTTTTATATATGACACTATTTGCTACACAAAATAAAAAGAAATTGAAGGAAAAAAGAGAAACTCTGATTTTGACCCCGCTGTGAGACTAATTGATGTACCCTGATTGTGAAACAACCCATATAACATAGTAGCTGCGGCTATATGCACTATAATAAATTTGTTTATTATTATTAGGTAACATGAACTAAAAAAAATATGCGTTATCCATTTGGCAAATGCACGCACCAGTTTTAATGACACAAATTGATATATTTAGCATTCAATCCATCATCCAACACCTACATGTCACCGACTATGAAGCCCTCAAATAGAGATTAATCTGTTAACTTCTGGAGTGTAATGCTTACACTTTGTTTTGATAGGGCATATTAATACCAGTAAATCACAGGGATAAAATTGGGCAGTGTTAAAGTAAGTTGGCAATTTTGAAAGTAAAAGTGCTAATTGCAACCGAAATAAGCGTGGGTTTGTATACCTACAGTCCGACCGATGGTTATTCTGGCCACATTGGGACCACACATAGGTAAAGTGATATCACGCCTGGACAAGAGAGATTTAGCAAGCACAGAACTATGTAGCAATATTGGGGGGGGGGGGGGAATCCACGTCATTACTATGAATACCAATATTAACAAACCAAACGCATGGCACAAATTGCAATAGACCCATATCAAGTGACCAGTTATTTATTGTTGCACCTGATACCCAAGAGCAGGTGTCCCATTCGTACACTTCTGATAAAGGTGTATACAATTATTGGGAGTGCCTGTACGGTCCATGTCAGACTAGAGGCCTCCGCGGGGGCGGGACCCTTCGAGGAACATGATATCCCCCAAACCCGTCCTTACCCCCCATTGTGATAAATTAAAATATGACATGGCATCCTAATAAAAGTGCGGAACAATGAGGCCGCTGTCACTGAAACCAATTGTTACGCGCAAAATGACAGCCCCCCCCCCAAAAACTCAAAGCAAGTTTGAATAACAATCCTTTTGATGTACCAAACAGTAATTGAAAAAATAAGCATTTTTGCAAATTTAGACCTATCAGGTTGACCTTTGACCCTGTAAATGGTGGAACATTGGGGGCAGCATCACCAAAAGTTATAGGTGTCTAGACTTGACCATGATACACTTACACACCAAATTTGAAAAAAAATCCGTCGAGAAATGCGGCCAGTATCAGGCACACAAGCAGACCCTGAAAAATGTACCTTTTTGTGTACAGACGGACCAAGCGAGGGCGCCACCACCAAAAACAATAGACGTCTTCGCTTTACCATAATACACCTTCACACCAAATTTGAAGATGATCGGAGAAGAAATGCAGCTGGTAGAGCGCTCACAAGGAAATCTATGCGGCGGCGGCGCGACGAGGCCAAATCCATAGTATCCTCCGAACAGAGTTCGGGAGATACAATAATAGAGAGATCTGGTAAACTGATAGCCAGATATTTGGGGTCACACTGTATGTACGAGAGGGAGAATTCAAGATAGATACCTTGCATCCTGGTCTGAGTGCTAGACTTGCGTACCAGATGTCATGTCTGGCCTTCCACAACTTGTTTCTGTCTTCCATCTTGTCAGCCCATCGAAAGTTGGAACCACCATTGTAAGAGACTAATTCCCCTATAAACCAATGTCAAACAAGAGTCACACACATAACAGTCAAAATTTTTTTTTTTAAGTGTTTATTTGTCCATCCGAACACGGTCAGATATGTCAGATAGCAAAGTTTGACAATTTTTTAAATGGGGTTTTCCACAATGTAATATAGTGTTTTTTAATCGATCTTCACAACTTTGTTTTACCTCAACAAAACTGCATCACAATCAACTTGACTATGGTACACGATGACCAAAGAAAACATTGATTTGTCAAGATCAAGATTAACATGTTTTCTAGGAATTTGTCAGCAGATATTTTCTATATTTGAAAACTTGTCAGTATAACAGTAAACACTTCATCTATAGACTGTGTGACAAAAAGACATATACTGTTTTAAGAATAACACATTGCTTCATCCCTCATAGCTGGGGGGGGGGGCTTCCAAAGTATAGGAAAAGATCTTCATCTAAATCTGTGTATTAGTTCAGGAACAACTTTACACTTGGGTTATTGCATCATGTTTTTTTGTTGTGCTCTGGAAGTACAACCTATGGTGTACATCACATCAAATGTCCTATAATTTGAAACATTAAATAAGAGATTAACGTGATCAGCAAGCATTTCTTATTGAGTTATCACATTGAAACCAATTTGCATTGGCTGTGACCTTTGTCCTTTGACCTACAGGCTTCAAATTTAGACCTGACCTGTATTTTAGCGTCATCAACCTAAAAACCAAATATCAAAATTGGCCGGAAACCAATTCACATATATAATGAGCTGTGACCTTTGTCCTTTGACCTGCGGACTCCAAATTCAAACTCGACCTGTATATTAGTGCGCTCTACCTACATATGATTTTTTTTTTAATCTGTCTCAAATATTTATTAAGTTATCATCTAGAAACCAATTTGCATATGAGCTCTGACTTTTGATCTTTAACCTGTGGACTCCAAATTCGAACTTGACTGTAATTTAGTGTGATCTACCTTACACACCGAAAATTTTTAAAATCCGTCAAATATTTTTTCAGTAATCGTGTGGAAATCAGTTGGGGGACAGACGGACAGATGGACGGAAGGACGGATGGACAGGTGCAACGCTAAATGCCCCCTCGAGACTTTGTCTGCATAATAAGCTATGGGCTGCAGCGTTACGGGAAATACACTGCGCGCGCGGCGCGAGACGATGAGGGCGATTTAGGGCCCCCCAGAATTAACAATAATAGGCCCCCTCCCTTAAAATAATCAAAATAACCCTCAATTGTCCTCAAAGGGTTCTGTGTATAACATACTGAAGCATAATAAGTAGGTGGCAGCGTAGGAAATACACTAGGGCTGAGGGCGATTTAGCCCCCCAAATTAACAAAATAGCCCCCTAAAATAACAAAATAACCCTCAATTGTCCTCAAAGGGTTCTGTGTATAACATACTGAAACAACTCAATCAGGCTCGAAAGTAGCCCCCCAAAATAACATTTTATTTCCTGCCCTGGTAGGTGGGGCACTGAATCCGTGGGGTGTGCCACATTCTTACCTACTGTATCAACCTGTGATCTGACACTGGCCTCTGATCCATGGAACTCCAAGAACAACGTTGGGGCGACCTCGTTGTCCAGGTCACTGTACTCATTCGTTGCCTTGATTGACATCTCATCCAGGAACTCTGACATAAGCACAAAATAATAAACAAACACAAATGAATAAATAATTCTTACAAATTAATTTATTCTCAGTGATTAAACAGAATTAGAGTTTGATCACAAGGGAAATATTGAGCTGATATTATTCGAAGCAAGTCTCAATGAAAATGTAATCTCTCGCCCAGTCCAACAAAAGAAAACTAGAAAAGTATAACAAGAACTGAAATATCTTCTACTTGAGACCTGCATCAGCATTTTTGACTATAAAACTGCTATACGTATCCATCATTTACAGGAAGTATAACACTAGTATCTTTTCAATAATCTCAACCCGAACTACTTCACTTTCATTAACAGAACAAGAGGATGGAGTATTTTACACTCATTTCTGTATTTTTATTTTTCAAAATCTTTGAATGAAATCAGTACATGCTGTTACAAGCATGTACGTTAACTGTTATAAGACAGCACCACAAAATCTCTATTAAATCTATTCTATACTGAGGAATTAATTGGACTACATGAATCTCTTTTACTTTCAGAACTGGTCAATACTGGAACAAAATCTGAATAGAAAATCATGTCGACAAGTCCCATGATTGTTATTTGTTCTCCATAAAGAAGTCTAGTTTGACATTTCCTGAAAAATAATTGTAAGAAATTTTTCAACAATCATTTAGAAGTATCATGAAACCAATGTCTTGTTGACAGGTTAAAAGTGTAGTATTTGTATACATTTTGATCATGTACATTTAGCAAGCATTTGAATCTCTTTCTTTGAAATCAATCTTAAACAGGCGTCTCCTACCTATCCTAGCAATCGGTACTCCACATTGCATGACTTGTGTGACTGTATCCACCGCCGACTGGACAGAGTCAAAGGAACACACAGCCGACATCATCTGAGGGAAAGCAAATACAAGATCACAATGATACATGGTAATGATCGCGATGTACACCACAATGTGTAAGTTTTGGGTAGGTATCTACTTGTAAAGCAAATATTTCACTATTAATACTACTGAATGATTTTACTTCGCAATATAGTCTGATTTCATTTATCGGGACATATTGGGCTACAATCCAGATATGCGATTCATACTCAAATATAATTATACAACAGAGACTCCAACCCCAAGTACCTTCTGATCTGGAGATTCTCCCACCTGAAACCCCTACCAAACTGGACAAGCGCGAAGTCCCTTACGGTGGGGGTCCTGGAAGCTCTAGGATTCTAGATGCTGTCTCATGCTATCTCAGGCTTATTTTTCAACATATGATGGCACTAAATAAATATTAATTAAATTCCAGGTTTTGGTGTTTGGGTGGGAGAGAGATCATTTCAAGCGGGAGACACAGAGCCAGGGCGGGAGAAATTAAATCTCAAGCAGGAGAACGGGAGATTTTGTGAAAATGGGCTTTCAGCAGGAAATCTCCCGCCGAAAGTGGGAGAGTTGGAGTCTCTGATACAAGGTGCGGCAGGTTAACTCTCAACCTGCTGAGCGGAGTCCCCCAAATACCACAGGATTTATGACTATGCTTGTGTGACTTTGAGGCAATGTATACATGTATTCGGCTAGCCATAACATCTGAAATACTAATTTTACAGGAAAATGTCTTGAAGCAAACTTGAATATTTTACCATGTTCTTTACATTGTGTCAAGATTTTTTATACATTTTTTTTATTGATCAGACATTATAGGTAAACGACATGATTGGGGGTAGTCCTCAACTTGATGTAAAACTATTCTAGAATCAAGTAAACTGTGCAAGGATTATACAATGAAAATTTGGTAGTCAAAAGTTGACTCGTTCTAAAATAAATTCCATCAGTATGCCTTGTGACAAACAAATATGTTGTGTAGCTCTCTGCAGGATCTATTTGTATCAGGGCTCGAGAGAAACAAAATGCTAGTATGTTCATGCTTGATTTGGCTTAAGTAAATAAATTCAAGATAAATAGTTCCAGCCAAGAGCTGGTGTATCCATTGATACATCTTTCAACCAGGTAGGCTCGAGAGGCATTTTTTTTAGTTCTCCCAATCATGTCACTGCCCTTTAATGTTTTACAATACATCTGTAATTAATAAACACAGAATCCAAGTGTATAACATGCACTTGGTTACATAAATGCACAATGTATTGCTTTCCCCCTCAATGGAAAACACACATTCAGCGGCGTAAAAATTGGCAATTAACTAAAAAATGTATGAATGTAAGACTACTATAATTACTGAGAGCGGAAGCAATGCAAACAATGCAAGCAAGTATAATCAAAACACGCTGCAATCTATTGTTTAATATGAATATGACGATGTTTATTGGTAATGGGTTAAGAATTAATGAGAACATGTATTTTAATCAATATGTATTTGTAAATGTTCTATTCTATGATTCATATGAAATGACTTGCCCTATTGGGCAAGTAAGTTTTGATCATGAAATGAGCAAAACATGTCCAAAAGTCTTGCCAAAAATGAACAAATTATGTCAAAATTTTTGTATTCAGTTAACTTATACTAAATTTCATCATCATTTCATTCATTGAGCTTCATTTTATGACTTTTTACATTCATAAATCACACCTTTTGTAACCCCCAGAAATAAGATAACAAATGTCCAATGCTATAAATAGACCTTATTTAAGTCAAAATTAAAGAGAAATCATTTTTGATGTTTTTATTGTTTATTTCTGGGCAAGTATGAACAAAAGTTATTGCAGCTAAATAGCCATTTTTGCATTTAACAAGCTATGACTTTTGACCTTTGATCGATACATACTCCAAAATCAAACTTAGGCTTAATTTTGATATAATGTACCTACACACCAAATCTCATTAATTCAAACATATACAAAAATGGTCACACTAAACTTAACATACAAGGTGAAATGATAGTATTAAAA
>JZLH01S0633457.1:57544-71131 GCA_001188425.1 Eucidaris tribuloides | reverse complement strand
GTGGCAGCATAAATCTCCAAACTTTTGTATTCTAGGGTGTTAAATGTCCATTCAAACACTAGGTTGTAGCTCAGATAGCAAAGTTTGACACTTTTTTTTAATTTGAAGCTCCACAATGTTAGCATATCACTTTAAAGTTTAGCTTTTTTTTTTTTTAATTGTAGCTCCTCAATGTTAGCCTAATACTTCAAAGATAAACTCGAGTGCAGGTTCATGATGAACAATTTTTCATCAGAATTCTACATTTTATTCTTTCCAGTGAAAGTATATTATATTTGCATTATAATGTGGGACTAATTTACTTCAATTGAAATAAAATAATTCTCTGATTTACTGTTTAAACAGACGAATATTCCAACGTTGGCCCTATGTACAATATAGGTTTCTATGCTAGTGTTTTGTTAGCTTGAGATTTATGTAAAGATTTCACTGAAAACGAAGATTTCAACTTCTATAATTTGTAATATACTGACATTAGGAGAATACCATCCGTTCACAGATTTGAAAACAGTATCAATCAAAAAATATGCAAGTACACAATTTTTTCTCTAAACTTGTAACAAACTTTAAGCAATTTGTCGACAAGGTTCTGCCCACTACAATGAGCTTTCTCAAGCCTTTCTCATGCCACCTTTGCCTGACAACGCCTACAGTAGGGAGTGAAAGCTTGTTGTCAGGTTGTAAAGCTGCTAGAAGTTTTAACTATTGCTTAGTATTTACATTAGTGTGTTGCTTATTTTTGTTGTCCATCGGCGGCGATCTAGGGGGGGGGGGGACGGAGGACATATTACCGCTCGATTTTGTTCTGTGAGGTCGGGATTAGCCGCTCATACTGTTGTTCGTTCGTTTGTTTGTGTGCTTACTCTTGGTGTTGCACCAACGATAAATCTTTTAACACGAAACATGATTTTCAACACCGTGCAGATAATGGCGGACCGGTGTGGAGTGGGGCCAATAACTGGCCTTTACGGGGTAGTAAGGGTACACTGTGGGAAGGTGGAATCCACGGTGTGGGCTTTGTGACCAGCCCTCTCCTGCCTGACGGTGTCCGAGGGACAATCAACAGAAAACTGATACACGTCAGTGACTGGCTACCCACCATTGTGAGTGGTATAGCGGGTGGCAGTCTGAATGGAACCAAGAAACTGGATGGCTTTGATGTGTGGGAGACAATTACGTAAGTCTGTCCAAGAATAAGATTTTCTTGGTCGTACATCCTTCTTTTGACAGCAAGCCCAAATTATCTTCAAGTAATTCCTCAAGTTCTTTTATTATTCACTCGCTGGAAGCATTTTAATAAATCCGGTAAAAAAAATCATTTTCCCACATTTCTTCCTCGAATTCAACAAGCTCCCATACACACTGTTACCTACAGGAGACGCTGTGGTTCATTTCTGTTACTATACTATCCCCCCCCCCCTCCAAACAGTGCATTTCAATATTTTACACCGCTTTCTTTTTTTTTCCTAGTGCATTATTTTCATGATATGGATATGCCCCTATACCCTCAGTAAGAAGGAAAAGGAAATAACTGCAGACGTGAATAGAGATTGCACTTAAGTGGATCTGTCAAATAAGTAAAATAGATGAGTCTTCGTCAAATCAGTGCAATGTGCATGTATCACCATTATTATACAGTTGCTTGAAAGGCGCCATCTGCGACCAGCCGTTGCATAGAAACGCACCCAAAATGCAGCAACTTGAAAAGCATGTCATTAAAAGTAAATTATAACATTCTATTTATTTGTTCTTGTTAACGAAAGGACAAGACGTGACATTTTATGTGCTTTCAAACAAAAAACACGAGCAAAGATCTTGATACAAGACTATTCACACACTATATCTGCTAAATATTAAAAATGACAACTTTGTCAGGTAACAATAAAAATCATAAATACAAGAACCCTTAATTATCAACCTTCTTCACAGTGGGTTAAAATTATGTGCCTCAAAGAATATATAATCTACTAATCTCTCACACATTTTAATTCATAAAATAAGATCATCTTCTTCCTTCCCGCTATATGCATTGTAAAGGCTCTGTGAACACCGTGTGTCCTTAAAACCACTGGCTAACACTTACTACAGTTAAAGAAAAATGTGAGCTGCACATTCCTACAAGTTCCAAGTGTCTGTTATAAGGTGTAAAAATAAAGCCCTGAAAAAATGTATTTGAACATGATTATCTAGTGCTTTAAAAAAAAGTGAAAATCGTAAGTTGACCGGATTCACCTGTGCTCATTTAATCTCATAGACTTACTGTGTGTACACCTAGGCTATTTCCTACTCACCCCGAGTATTAATTGTTTATTCATGCATAACTTGCCATTGGCAGTGTAACCTTCCAAACTTTTATATTCTAGGATGCTTACTTGTCCATTCAAACACTACTATGTAGCTCAGATGGCAAAGTTTGAGTGTTTTTTTTTTATTTGGAGCTCCAAAATTTTAGCCTATCACTTTAAGACAGTTCTTTTCCATTTATCACTATAGGACAGGCACACCATCACCTCGTCAGGAGCTCCTACACAACATAGACCCGCTGACCGTCATAGGGTTCTTGGGCCCAGACCTGGACCATCCGGACACATGGACGGAAGACGCCCTCGGGCGGTTGCATAAGATTCCCCGCTTCCCCAAGTTCAATACGACCATCGAGGCGGCTCTGCGAGTAGGCGATGATAAATTAAGACGGCGGCCGCGGTACGTATGAAATCGTGCGTTTTCATTATACACCGTGGCCTGGACTAGCGTACTCAGTAATAACTGACAACAGTATTGTACAAAAAAGGGCAGTTAGTGGCTGGTTCGTGTTATTTTTTTTTCATACTCCTGTATTCCTGATAATAGAGGGCGCTACGGTTGCTACTTAATTGAGGGGGTCGGGGGAATAATGATAGTGCTAACGCTCAATTTTTGTGAACATTGAGTTTCACACGATTTCATGATCCTTATCCACTGTGCTGCTCTACCCTGTGTAAAAATGTAATATTTGAATTCGACCAATACGACGGTCAATAAAGATGGACACTTTTTATACCAGAAAAAAAGGGTACCAACTTCTTCGCAGCAACAAAATGCTGAGCCACAGTTTTCAAGATGGTGGTTCCATGAATGCAGCCAGCAAGTCTCTAGAAGAAACAGCTGTGGACAGGGAAAGGACCTAATCTTCAAAAAGAACTAAGGATTCGGATTATTCTGATAACCCTGATTTATCAGAAAATCTCTGATAGTGATTATAAGGTTAATATTTTCGAGTTTTAAGTCAGTTTGTCCGTCGTCTGTAAATAAATATATTTTTCTTTGTGAATTAATATTTATCCGAAATTTTGGAACGAGAAGTTTTTTGGCAATTTCTACAATTTAGGTAAGATGGTAAAATGGTAAAACATTAACATTCATCAGATTAGCAATAAGTCTGCTTATTGCCAATTTTAAAGCATTTTTACTTTTTTTACCTGTGGGGTATTATTACTTTCATGCTGAAAAAGCGAAACAGTCATTGTTAATGACATTTATGTTAAGTAACATTCCAAAAATGCACTTCATTCGAAAAATTAGCAGTTGTGTGAATAAAACTTAAATTCAATTAATAACAAAATTTCCTATGAGATTTTGCGTTTATTGATTTCAGGAGGACTACAGTGCTGATAGATTTTATGTCAAAAATGACATAAAATTTACGATATTATGTTAATATTCGTTCTCTGCATTCACTGGAGGTCATCTTTAATGTTGACTCTTTCATTTGATCAAATTTCCGACACCTGACCAAAGACTGTGATCTATGGAGGTTTTTTTTTCAAACTTTAAAAATCGATTATCTCAAAATGGCCAACTTGTGGGGTAGCACTATAATGCTTCCCCCAAGTCACCTAGCGTAACTGGATTGCACACTTCAGAACCCACGTTTTTCGATTTTGGTGCCATAAATTAAGGGGTCATAATTATCACTGTAACTCTTCACTTTTACGCAAATCATTATACTGTAATTCCTGCATTCTTAACGATTTTGTTTGCTTGATTATTTTCCCACACATTCAGGAAAAGACGAGTGGGTACCACCCCCTGAGTGTGGACAGAGTCCAATTCATCCTATCAACAAGCCCAACCAGCAGGTGTGGTTGTTTAACATCACAGCAGACCCGCTGGAAGAGCGCGAATTATCGGAGCAGTACCCCGAGGTGGTGGACAAACTATTACAGCGACTCGACGAGTACTATAAAGGTTCGGTCCCGGTTCGATATCCGGACCCGGATATGAACGCGAATCCGGCTTTACATGGTGGCGTGTGGGGACCGTGGGCCTAGAACCGTCTCTGCTCGAAAAGAAACGTTGTTACCTCACTAACAACCGCCGTATAACACCGTATCCAGATTAAAACCCAAGTTTAGTTCTGGGGAGTTTTTCTTTTATTTGAAAGCTTTATGCCCAAAAGTCATATCCCAGCAATAACAGATTCTGAATGTCTTTAGTTTTTTTTTTTAATTAATGAAAAATCTCGGGGGGGGGGACCCGAGATTTTTGACTATATTTGTACATTATAGCATCCAGAGGGTTAATTAGGTGTTAAGGTTATATGAGTTATATCTCATCTGAAAAAGCAGAGTCTGTTCTTTTAGATGAGGTATAACTCATGTAACTTTAACACCTTATTAAAAGCAAGGGATCTCTTTTGCATGCCTAAAAATGAATATTGTGTAAATACAATGTCATTTAAAAGGAATTGCAATCTGGGAACCTTTAGCAAAATATAGGAGCTAGAAACTCAGTTTTAGTGGAATTACAGTGACCGTTACACTCTGATTTGAATTTCGAAGAAAAAAAATCCTACCGTAGAACGTACACTGAACGGCTATTGTTTTTCTTTTGCATTTTTCAAATTCTAGGCAATCACTGACCACCAGATTTCACAGACATGTCCTTTATTATAGCCGAAGGGCATGGATTATCTTTTCCTTGTCTGCGGGGATGTTTGCAAATGAGATCCACTGCCTTTAACCCTCTGGTTCAATGCCAAAATATAGTCAAAAATCTCGGGGGTCCCCCGAGATTTTTCATTAATTGATAAAAAAAAAACTAAAGACATTCAGGATTTGTAATTGCTGGGATATGACTTTTGGGCATTAAGCTTTCAAATAAAAGAACGCCCTTGTAGGATGTGTTCCATTCACAGCTTGTCCTTCAATGTCCAGCCTGTAAACCTTTATAGTTCTCCTACACATCCCTTCACCTGATTACCATTCATGTTGATGCATTGATGAGACCCGGCAAACTTGGAATGGACTGAAAAATACTATTTGAAGCGAAACCAATGAAATTTTCACAGAAGTTAGAAAATAAAATGAGCTTTCTAAATATGTAAACTTAATTGAGTATAAAAACAGATTTTGGAATTATTCTCTTGTCTTTGATGATGACATTTTTCTGGGACACGCTGTATGCAATCTCTGGAAAGAGGTGTTAAGCTGCTGATGAGTTGCATCAGTTGGTCCTAGTGAAGGTAGATAGTAATTGTAATGGGGATATATTTACATATCAATTTCACGATCCTCTTTTACTTAGAGAAATACGAGGTTATAATACGCACTGGTTGTCCACTATAGTGCTCTCTCGCCGCGCTGTAGGAGCATGTCTATTGTTCGCATTCACACTCGAGCGCACAATGATAAAGACACGCGTGGATATCTCAGTGAGAGCAAATCGTATCTGTCATTGTTTTTGCCAATTCCGCGGGCCTTCTCCCACCCAATACAATTTGATTTTTACATGTTTAGAATCCTGAGACTTCCCACTAGATATCCTCATCGTCAATATATTTATAGATCTCGCACTTTCATTTTATGAAGTGGCAAAGACAGAAAAAAAAATGAGAAAAATGGGGATCTTCGACGAGATTTTTTTTTTACCAAAAAGGAAGTCTTTAGACTAAAATCTGCGGGTCATAACGTTGACTTTAGTCACACATGTTGATCTAACCTTAAACAGAAATCTTTGGTTATTACAAATCTCGTGTCAATAGTATATCAAGTTTGTAGATTTGTTACAATGGCAAAAAATGTGCCAAAAACGACGGTATTAGTTCCAATTTACCATTGTGTTGCAAAACTCTAGACCATGAAGAAAGTAAAAGATCGCCAAGAAAGTGATATGATCCTTGCATTGCCGATGTAACGCTTTCGAAACCTTGCCAATTTCATGTAATCACGCATTATAAGTGGCTTGCCAATGTTTCATATGTGAAGGGTGTAATTGCAAAAATTCGCTAAATCCATTTCTTCCAAAATTTAGGTATTTGGTTATTTACAACCTATTATACTTACATTAGTGATAATTTTTTAATTTGATGTAATTTGTCTTTTTTGGTAAGAGTCTTATATTTTTATTTTGTTAAAGTTGCCATTTGTGAATTTTCGACTATATTTGTACATTATAGCATCCAGAGGGTTAATAAGTTGTTAAGGTTATATGAGTTATATATCATCTGAAAAAGCATAGTCTCATATAACTGTAACACCTTATTAACCCTCTGGATAAATTGCAAAAATATAGTCAAAAATCTCGGCGGTTCCCATTCCCCCCCCCCGAGATTTTTTATTAATTGATTTAAAAAATAAAATAAAAACGTTCACAATCTGTCATTGCTGGGATATGACTTTTGGGCATTAAGCTTTCAAATAAAAGAAAAAATTCCCAAAACTAAATTTTGGCTTTAACTGTATGTATTATCAAACTTTAGAGTGTATAACTGTCCAAACTATGGTGTTTATTTATCCATTTAAATACTACTATGTAACTCAAATAGCAAAGTTTGACATTTTTTTTATTTGAAGTTCCACAATGTTAGCCTGTGTCTTTAAAGGAATTGTATAACAATGTTTCCACTTAAAAAAAATAAAAATCAGAAATACACAATTCTTCATGCTACCAGTGTCATTGATAAGGTCAAAAAATGAAGCCCTGAAAAAATGGCAGTTCAAAACGATCATCAAGTGCTTTTAGAAAGTGAAAACCATTCAGCGACCATTCCAGTTTCCCCATAGACTGCTATGATGCAGATTTTTTTTTCAGCTGATAATATTTCATGTGCTGCTTTTTATCTATTCATATTTTCCAAGTGACAGCATAATTGTCTAAAGTTTTGTGTTGTATATAGGGTGTTTGCCTATTCAAACACTGTGAGATACGTCAGATAGCAAAGTTTGACATTTTTTACGGGGCTTCCACAATGTTTATAGTGTCTATAAACATAAATACGCTGATTGCAATCACACCTGCCTCGTTTGTCAACTTAAAATGGAGGGTTGGGGGATATGTATGCAGAATGGATGGGTTAAAGACAAAGGCTAACATTGTAGAGCTTCAATTAAAAAGGTCAAAATGTGATATCTGAGCTACATAGCAGTGCCTGAATGGACAAATAAGCACCCTAGCATGCAAAAGTTTTGAAAGTTATACTGCTACTGGCAAGATATGCAAGAATGAACGATTTCCACTGCGGTGGAGTATAAAATAGCCCAGCTCTACACACAGTAAGTTTATGGTAGGAAATGGGCATGGTGTATGCGTTTAACCCGAGTACTTTCATTACTCATAGATTTTCACTTTTTTTAAAGCACAAAATAATTATTTTGAAATACAATTTTCTTCAGTTTTTTTTTTAGACCTTATCAAGGCACTTAAAAGAAATGCACACTGCAGACATACCATGCATTATTCCATGCTTCACTTTCATGTCAATGAATGTGTTCTTGTTGTTACTAAGTAACTAAATTCAAGTTCATTCACTAAAATGAAAACTAATCAAAATTCAGTTCCACTGGTCATGTTTGCTTTCATAGGATGTGTTCCATTTAAAGTTTGTCCTTCAATGTTCAGCCTGTAAACCGTTATTGTTCTCCTGCACATCCCTTCACGTGACTACCGTTCAGGTTGATGCCTTGATGACGCACTGCAAACTTGGAATGGACTGAAAAGCACTACTGTTACACAAGGAACTATGTATTCAAACCAATGAAGCGAGACCATTGAAATTTTCACAGAAGTTAGAAAATAAAATGAGCTTTCTAAATATGTAAACTTAATTGAGTATAAAACCAGATTTTGGTGATTATTCTCTTGTCTGTGAAAAGGATATTTTTTTCTGGGACACGCTGTATGCAATCTCCGGAAGGAGGTGTTGAGCTGCTGATGAGTTGTATCAGTTGGTCTTGGTGATGGTAGATAGTTGTTGTACTGGGGATATATTTACATATCAATTTCTTAACAACAGAAGACGATCCTCTTTTACGCAGAGAAATACGAGGTTATAATACGCACTGGTTGTCCACTATAGTGCTCTCTCGCCGCGCTGTAGGAGCATGTCTATTGTTCGCATTCACACTCGAACGCACAATGATAAAGACACGCGTGGATATCTCGGTGAGAGAAAAATCGTATCTGTCATTGTTTTTGCCAATTCCGCGGGCCTTCTCCCACCCAATACAATTTGATTTTTACATGTTTAGAATTCTGAGACTTCCCACTAGATATCCTCATCGTCAATATATTTATAGATCTCGCACTTTCATTTTATGAAGTGGCAAAGACAGAAAAAAAAATGAGAAAAATGGGGATCTTCGACGTAGATTTTTTTTTTACCAAAAAGGAAGTCTTTAGACTAATAACTGCGGGTCATAACGTTGACTTTAGTCACACATGTTGATCTAACCTTAAACAGAAATCTTTGGTTATTACAAATCTCGTGTCAATAGTATATCAAGTTTGTAGATTTGTTACAATGGCAACAAATGTGCCAAAAACGACGGTATTAGTTCCAATTTACCATTGTGTTGCAAAACTCTAGACCATGAAGAAAGTATAAGATCGCCAAGAAAGTGATATGATCCTTGCATTGCCGATGTAACGCTTTCGAAACCTTGCCAATTTCATGTAATCACGCATTATAAGTGGCTTGCCAATGTTTCATATGTGAAGGGTGTAATTGCAAAAATTCGCTAAATCCATTTCTTCCAAAATTTAGGTATTTGGTTATTTACAACCTATTATACTTACATTAGTGATAATTTTTAAATTTGATGTAATTTGTCTTTTTTGGTAAGAGTCTTATATTTTTATTTTGTTAAAGTTGCCATTTGTGAAAATCCCTTTTGAGCTTTATATGACTTCATCACAATGTTTGTGTACCCGGGGAGGAGGGAATGGACAAAAATTATATTATATTATTATTTTTGTTGTTTTGTTTTGAATAGGGGAAAGGAATGAATGGAAATGAAATAAAATGAAATGGAATGGAATGTAATGAAATGAACTTTGTTTGTAGTTTTACATTATTTTTTTTCATAGGCGCGTGTACAAAACTCAGAAGGAAAAATTAATTTTCTGCAGATTTTTTAAAGTGTACTTAGCCCGTTTGCAATCAAACCTGTAATACCATGTACATCAATGATTTCCGTTTGTTTGTATGTGTGGATGTTGTTATGTGTGTCTGTATGTTTGTGTGTGAATTTATGTATGTGTGCATACGCGCGCGCAAGTGTGTGCGTTTGTTTGTGTGTGTGTGTGAGTCTGTGTGTGTATGTATATGTGTGTGTGTGTGTGTGTGTGTGTGTGTGTGTGTCCACCCCGCCTTACGCCCCGCCGTCCAATGTCAACCACCACGTGCGCCGAACAACCATCTCCGCCCCGCTAAACCGACTCCCGACACACACCTATGGCCATGGGCACCCCGCA
Organism: Eucidaris tribuloides; assembly: GCA_001188425.1. NCBI lineage: Eukaryota > Metazoa > Echinodermata > Echinoidea > Cidaroida > Cidaridae > Eucidaris > Eucidaris tribuloides. The sequence continues at coordinate 61,399 of JZLH01S0633457.1, read as the reverse complement.
TTAGCCAACAGTCCGTCCCCTTCGCAATGGCCCTACCATTGTAAAACGACACCTCTTTACCTGTCCTTCGCACCTCTACCGCTGGCCGCGCTGCAGCGCCGCTACTTATCTGACCCTGTCTTCCATGCCCCTGACAAAACCCAGCCCACCAGCCCCGACACCCGCCACTGCTCGCGGTTAACTGATCCATCTCGTACCAGAGCATTCCAAAAAATGCACCCCTCATTCCCACAAAAGTTAGCAGTTGTGTAATGACAAACTTCAAACTTCCAACTTCCAATAACACAAACCACTCTCCTATGAGATGGTGCCGCTTTACTGATTCACCAGCAGGACACTTCCCATAGTCAGCCCTCGACAATCTTCATGTCAAAGATCATAAGACCAATCCTCGATATATTACACATTCCTCTTTCCGCTGGCCCACGCCATCCTTCATACCTGCCGAGACTGAGGCATCTTTAGATTGCTTGACCTTCCTCATCCTTGATCCAAAAATTTCCCGACACACCCTGACCATAACGGACCAACCCCTTGATTCCTATGACTGGTTTTTTTTGCAAACCTTTAAAACTCCGACTTTACATCAGAAATGGCCAAATTGTGGACCCGCGTGCCGCCAGTCCCGCGGCCGACGCCCCGCGCGGCGCAGCCATAAATGCTCCCAAGTCCACCTCAGCTAACGTGGCATTCCCACATTCAGAAACCACGCCGTTTTCATTTTCCGGTGCATAAATTTTACCAGGCCGCCCACCGCAGCCCCGCTCAAATCTCTTAATCACCCTCTCTCGACCTTTACGCAACGGTATACTGTAATTCCTGATTCTTACAACGATGTTGTTGCCTCGCTTGCTCTTCGCGGACCTCATCTCACACTTCTGCCAGGAAAACAAAAGGACAAAAGCACGAGTGGGCCGACGCATGGTGCACCGAACGCCACGGCCAGCCAGGCGGCCTCCGTCCCTGCCCAGCCTCCTCCATTCAACGCCTCCGCCGGCCCGACGCCCCCGGTACCACCCCGCTGAATTGGACAGAGTCCTTCATCTCCATCAACAACGGCGCCCAACACAGGTCTCGGTTGGCCGCCAACCTTACCACAACAAGTGCCACAGCACCCCGCTGCCCTGACCCGCACTCCCAAGCCGTCGAACACCCTTGATCAGCCACCTCCCGCGTGCGGCCTCCACACCTTCCAGCTGGCACCCCGGCAGTCTCACCCGACACTTACGCCCGAACCGCCCTGGGGTCGCCCGAACCTCCCCGAAGCCCACGCCCGGCGCGCGGCGGCCCACCGCGGCGACGCCCGGCCCGCACGTGCGTCCGGCGCCTCTACACCAGAAGACCTGTACTCCCTTACACCGCGGCGACTCGACGAAGTACTATTAACATCGCCACGCTGGTCCGTTCCGACTATTCCGGACCCGTATGGCAACCGAATCCGGCTTACACTGGCGTGTAGCGGAGAACCGTGGGTCCGGGCGCCTAGAAACCCTCTGCCGGAAAAAAACGTTTTACCTCACTAACACCCGCCGTAAAACACCGTATCCAGCATTAAACCAAAGTTTAGTTCTGGGAGTTCTTTTATCTTGAAACTTTAGCCAAACTCATATCCAGCGATAAAAGGATTCTGAATGTCTTTATTTTTTTTTAAATTAATGAAAAATTCGGGGGGGCGGGACCCGAGATTTTTGACATATTTACATTATTTACCCAGAGGTAATAGTGTTAAGGTATATAGTTATATTTCTCATCTGAAAAAAAGTCTGTTCTTTTAGTGAGGTAAACTTCATTTTTTGTACTTTAACACCTTATTAAAGCAGGATCTCTTGCATGCCTAAAAATGAATATTTAAATACAAGTCATTTAAAAGAATTCAAGTCTGCGAACCTTTAGCAAAACTATACTGATGCTTACGAAACTCAGTTTTAGTGGATACAGTGGGCCGTTACACTCTGATTTGAATTTCGCAAGAAAAAGATCCTACCGTTAGAACGCACCCCCTCGACCTCCTGAGCGAGCGCTACAAGACATGCGCCCGCTCGTCGGCTCCTCTTCCTCTCTTCCGTGGAACCGCCGTGCCACCCTCCACCGGGCGACCCCTCGCGCGCAGCCCCTGTCTGCCCGTACCACCCACGCACTTCACGACACCAGTGGTCTCGGTGCTCTCTGTCGTATACAGGCGGCCCTCCGCCCCCGCGCGACAAGCATGGCATTATCTGTTATCCCTCCTGTCCTGCGGGGATCGTTTGCAAATCGCAGCGCAACCCCCTCCCACCTGCCCTCGCCGCGTGCTAACCGCGTCCCCGCGGTCGCGGAGATGCCGGCCGCCCGCACATCCACTCTACGTCTCAACACCGACTCTCCCGGGCCCCGCGGGCGCCGCATCCGCCGCCCCCGACCGCCCAGCCTGTCTCCGCCGTGACACACGCTTACTAACAACCCCAACCACAACAGTCCAACAAAAACCATTCAGCTGATTTTGAGATGCGTGCTGGGGATATTGACTTTATGGCATTAACTTTCAAATAAAAGAACGCCCTGTTAGATGTGTCCATGTTCACAGCTTTTGTCTTCATGTCCCACTGCAACCTTTATAGTCTAACACATCCCATCCACACTGATTACCATTCATTGAGCATTGATGAGCCCGGCCCAAACTGAATGGACTGAAAAATACTATTTGAAAGGCAAACCAATAAAAATTTTCACAGCAAGTTAGAAAATAAATGAGCTTTTCTTAAATATGAAACTTAATTGAGTATAAAAACAGATTTTTGCGAAAATTTCTTTGTCCCTTTGATGATGACTTTTTCTGGCCCTGTATGCAATCTCTGGAAAAGAGGGTAAAGCTGCGATGAGTTGCCATCAGTTCCTCTGGCCTAAGTGAAAGGTAGAAATAGTAATTGTAATGGGGATATATTTACATATCAATTTCACGATCTCTCATTACTTAGAGAATACGAAGGTTATAATCACCGCACTGGTTGTTCCACTATAGTTGCTCTCTCGCCCGCGCATGTAGGGAGGAGCCAATGTCTATATGTTCGTTTCGACACTCCGCACAATTGATAAAGACACCGCGGATTTCCTCAGTCGAGAGCAAAATCGTATCGGTCATTCTTCTGTGCCAATTTCCGCGGCCTTCTCCCTACCAACTACAATTTTGAGTTTACATGTTTAGAAATCCGAGACTTGCCCAACCTAGAATCTTCAATCGTCAATATATTTATACATCTCGCACTTTCATTTTATTTGAAGTTGGCAAAAGACAGAAAAAAAATTGGAGAAAATGAGGTCTTCGACGAGAAAATTTTTTTTTTTACCCAAAAAAAGTCTTTAGACTAAAATCTGCGGCCATAACGTTGACTTAGGTCAACAGTTGATCTCTAACCTTAAACAAAATCTTTGGTTATTCAAACTCGTGTCAATATATATCAACGTTTTGTTAGGGAAAAATTTTTTACAATGCCGCAAAAAAAGTGTGCAAAACGACGAGTTATTAGTCCAATTACCTGTTTGCAAAAACTACTAGACCATGAAGAAAGTAAAAAGATCGCAAGAAAGTATAATGATTCCTTGCATTGCCGGATTAACGCTTCGAAACCTTGCAATTCATTGGTAATCACGCATTATTTAAGGGCTTGCCAATTTCAATGCCGTGAAGGTGTAATTGCAAAATCCTAAAATATCCATTTCTTTCCAAAAAATTTACGGTATGTTATTACAACCATATACTTACATTAAGATAAATTTTTTTAATTTTGATGTATTGTCTATTTTGTAAGATCTTTATATTTTATATTTTGTTAAAAGTTTGCCAATTGTGAAAAATCCCCTTTCTTCTATTATGATCAC
>JZLH01S0633457.1:37209-49385 GCA_001188425.1 Eucidaris tribuloides | reverse complement strand
CTGAATATTTTGATTCAGTAGTGCTGTGTTAAATATTTGTATAGTCTAGATATTTATGATTCTTTACGATCGTTCTATTCCAAAAAAAGTGTATTAAATTTCGTTTCGAGACATAATTATATAATTTATGTTTATATTGAAATTTCACTAGATATGATGACGACGATTTCTTTTATTTGGTTAATGGAGAGACTGACAGTGTATCGACATTCACTTAGGAGCGTTCGTCTGTAAATCATTCTATTGAAACACAATTCCAAAATCTATAAGTACAGTATATAAAATAAGATAACATATTGCACCCTTGACTTTTAAGATATGTGTCACAAACACACCACAATTACCTCTCTCATAACGTGTTTGCCACATTCATCACACTGCAAGAACTATGCTTTTCCTTGAATCTAGAGAATTCCATAGGTGTTCTGTCATAGTCCACTGCCAGGACTGCACAGCTGAATTCGCAGTCGAACCCGTTCTCAAGCTCGTGGTGAAAAGCGCCGACGGGGTCGCACCACCTTGGCAACGCCGGTGATGATGGTCGACCTAAAACTGTGAATGATGCTGGATGTACTACCTAAAACAAAGTTATTTTGACTCCTGAAAACCCTGTTGACTGCTTCCTTGACTGATTGTGTCCAAACGACGGCAAACCCGCGTCAGAAACCGCCATGGCTATCGCTCTCTCCAATACAGTAAGCTTGTAGTTGGCAAACACTCTTCCATACAGCCTGGACTCCTTAACCGTAATAGGACTGAACGGTCTATTTCTATCTAAGTTTTCAAAGTGGACCAAAACCATCGTTCATCGACCATGTACCCTAATTCGGAAGTGTTTTCCTTCTGGGTACGTGACTAAAGAAGACATAAACTCCATCTTCCTGAACATCAATTCCTTCCACTGAACCATCAAAGAAACGCGCAAATAATCTTGCTAGCAATTTCTCTCAAAGCGCGCCTAAAACTTGAAAATTGCGTACGTTATATTTTTATTTTCCTTTTTATTGTCTTGTTTGCCTTGAAGTGATTTGCAAACATATCCGTGTCTTACATTTTATGAATAGTTTAAGTTGCCAAACTATTGGGGGGCATATCGCTATGTTTGCCCCCAATATTTTCATTAGGGTGGAGACTGTCCCTCTACCCCCCCCCCCCCTCCTTCCGCTGGCCGTTAATGTTAGGCAAGTGTATGCCGGTGGAATGCATGTACAGTATATGTGAAGAAAATCTGCGTCGTCAGTTCAGGACTTGTTAAGGACAAAATGTAAAGAACTTAATTGTAGACATATTGCTTTACGCAAATTGTTATTGATATTGACATTGTTTTGAGAACGCTTCAAAAAGCGGGAAACTCCCGCGCTTTTGCGGGACTGGCCGAAATATCTGAAAAGCGAGATCGTTGGCAGTTCACGAGGCATCTCACGGTTCACTAGTTTTCAGCTTCGCTGTAGAAAGTGAATGGCAATGCTTCCTCCGGTAGGTACATGATTCTGTTTAAAATCTCATATAAAAAATGCCACTGGTTCTTTTTCATTGTAAATTAATGTATTGAAAGGGAAGACATTGAAGGGTGAACTGGTGAAGTATAAAAAAATTACAACCAGTGGAAATTGATCGAAAACGTAATTGTTTAGAACCTTTATTTAAAAATTGACGGAGATAGCTTTATTCCAGCCGTTAACGTATTGCATGTATATACGCGCGCGTGTATACTGTGCACATTCACGCACCGTACACAGTAAAATCGTACTCGTACATGATAAGATCGTCGCAGAACAACTATGTTACACTTTTTGTTTTGTTATCGAATCGGAATCCCTATTCAACGGTTTTTATTTCCGAGGATATAATCCTTCATTTAATAATTGAAAACTGCCGTGGCCAAATTGATTAATAGAGACAGGAATTTGAGCTAAACTTACCGTCAAACCTGGATATGATGTTGTTGTGATTAGATAAAGTCATTAAAGATAAACTGGGGCACTTGTTCACAACGGAAAATCTCCCATCAAAGTCCCCCCCCCCCCCATTTTGTTGGTTTCACTTTAGATATCGTCGGTCGTATGCCAAAAGGGCCGTTTTTACCTTTATGACAGAAGGGCTTTATGAGTGTTCAAAACTTATGGTATTGACGCCTTTTTACAGGAAGGCAAATAAGTTAAAGGTCCTTTTGACATACCGCTGACGATATGAAGGAGTGGCTGTTTCAAATGATGAATTTTCCACCGCTGGTATTTTCCTCGTAATATTCACAATTAACAGGCCCAACATGAACATTTCTGTGTTATTTTTTTGTCAGTATGATGATTTGTCTAGTAGTTTTATAAAAAACGAAGTACTCTATTATTTTCAAGTGCCCCCTTTCTAATATGGTGTCATTTAAGAATATGTAAGTTCATGGTTGTACAGTTTATATTTGAAATTATGGTTGTTTCCGCAAGTAAGTCAATCTAAATCTATTGAATTTTGAAAATTTTAAAGAAGTGAAGTGTTGGTCCAGGTATAAATGACTAGTTTCAGATTGGTCAATTATCAAACCGAGTGAATATATAAAACCTTCACAGTGTAAACGTTTTTTGCTGTTTGTAATTTAAGTGAATTTAGTTCTGCAGTAGGCACGAGACAGTTTTTTTTTCATTGAAATACAAGAATCACAACCAGACAATTGATGTATTGCTGAAGTGCTGTTTATTCAATTTATTCATTTATGTCATTCCCTATCATACAAGAATCACGTATATAAACACATATTGATATACGATAGGTACATTAATACTAAATATAATGTGCAAGATAATATCATAACCATACCCCCCCCTCGACACACACACACACCACACACACACACACACACACCACGATCAAACGCCAAAACGTAATCGGATCATCAAGGACTCTTCAGAATTTCTGTCTAGAAATTCGGCATAATGTCCGTTGGTGCAATGATCAAAAAAATGTTCAGGTTTAAACCATTCTCGATCATCTTTGGGAGAGAATATTTGGTCAAAATGAATTCCGGACGTTGGCAAAACCTGACCTGGTGAATTGGTTGAGACACTGAACCTTTTCCGAGTATGCCCCCCACCTGACACTTTTTTCCGGGACAGCCCCTGACCCGGATTTTTATAGAGAGTGTCGAGTCATTGAAATGTAGCGATAACAAAATCGTCGGCGTTCATCCCAAGAACTGTCGTATCGCGCTATACGACAGTTTGATTGACGCGCGCCTCCCGGGGACCGAACGCGTTCGAAAACCAAACTGTCCGTATCTAATCATTCATAATACATGTTAACATACGAACAGTTTGGGTTTTTGAAGCGTTTGGCTCCACGCGGTCAAATCAAATGTTCCGGTATAGCGATACGACGGTTCGGATAACGCCGACGAAATGAGAAAAACTAACCAAGACATTGATTTTCATATTTTAAGCCCCAGTCACACTTATTCGGAATCAGAGGAATCAAGCAGAACCAGCCGGCAAACTGAAATTTTTCAAAATTTGAGCGCACATTTCGGTAAGGGAATTTGGAATTGTATCTAAAATTGTAAAAATGCCGTTCGAATACCATAGAATGTCCTTGCGAACCATCTCGAAAGATCTTGATTAGCTGCTCGAATGCAGCGTCGATGTTAATTGAACACAGTGAGGAATATTTAGAATGCAGTCAGAATGCAGTCAGAATATTAGAATGCACTTGGAAGATTACGAAGTGCGTCCGATTGCTGCCCGTATAACCGCCCCGAAGTCTGTCGCTATGACCTCAATGCTCCTCAGTGACTCCTCAATGCTGACTTGACGTTGCAAGCAACAGCTAGCCGTGCTTTATGGCGATTCGATTCTCCCTTGAATGCAATCGAATGTTCTCAGAAATGCTGTTTGGAAATGTCGTCAGAATATTTGTAGTGCAGGTCAGAGTGCTGTTGGACTGCACCTTTGAATGCCGTTATATTTTTCATCTGTCGAAATGACGCTCGAATAAGTTTTGAGCATGAGCAAAACATTCGGCCGGACAACAAGAAATGGACTCCGAATATTTGATATGCAGTCAGAATGACAGTCAGAATTTTTTAGAATGCACTTCGAATATCCAGAATGTGCCAAAATGTTTCATTGCCCGACTGTCATTCCGGCTCATTCTCGCCTGCTAGTGTGACTAGCGGTAATACTTACTTTCTGCAAAGTTCTAGTCAATCAAAAAAAGGCCGAATAAATTTGGAGATCTGCGCCCATACATTATATACTTTTTGGGTTTGAATAGGTATAACGGTCATGAAACGCTTTCTGAAACAGATATATTTTATTGCGCCCACAAACAATCCCCGAGTATAAAAAAGAAAGTAATAATGATTTTTAAAAATCGTGTATACATCTTCGCAAACACATACAATAATAAAAAAAATGCAGATACGGGGCATTAAAAACTATGTAACAAGTACATATAAAAATGATTATCAGAAACGAACAATCAATAGTAGTAAACACAGCAATTTTGCCAAACACATTAGTGAGTGTACAGTTCTTTCTCCCCCAATTAAGTAAAAAAAAAAAGATATACTTGCAATAAAAACGTAAGTCATACAATCTGGGCATAACATGATTAAAACCTTACAAATAAGATCCAAAACTAATAAATATATTTGAAAGCAAATAAATTATCCATCCATTAGGCATGAGTAACATCACCCCGTTTCCCAAACTGGGGGTGTTTTCATAAAGCTGTTTCGTAAGTTAGAGAACAACTTTACGAACGACTAGTGATACTTTCTTGGGTACTAAACAGTTTCTAGAGGTATCGACCAGTCGTGCGTAAAGTCGTTCGTAACTTAAGAACGAGCTTTATGAACACCCACCGCTAGAATTGATAAACAAAGCAGGTATGGTTATACGTAAGGGCACGTATGATTAAACAATCGTGCAAGTAAATCCTGAACAAAAACATAATGAAAGAGAACAATGCATTTTGCATACCGTAGGCCTAATAAATCTCCTCCCGCACACCACATCCATTTGCGACAATGGTCACCAAAACAAGCCAAACAAACCCAAACAAACAAACCCTCTATTAGTCGGAAAAAGAAATTCTGTTTTCATGCAGACTTTAAAATAGACTCTACGGCTTTAAGAATTACGTAAAATTTGTCATAAATGATGAAAACAAACCCATTCTAATACTCTGCTTATCACATTTGAACTATCACCTAAGTCTTTATTGGAAAGCCACGACTGACATTCATTTCATTTCATTCATGATTCAATTTATTTATTCGTATTCCAACAAACAAGATAGTTCACAAAATATAACGAAATAATCAAAATACAATTGTTCAACTAGTTTCAACTAAATAATACATATTCGCCAATATACAGTGTAGCACCAATGCTTATGTACAATTTATTATACAGAACATACAGGAGCCTAATAAAAAGCATGCTTGTAGAATTTGGTAGGCCCCCCAAAAGGATTAATAATGTTGGTTTACTTGTCTTACTTTAAATTGAAATACGGCGAAGTGTAAACAACCAATCATAAGACTAAAAAAAAAACCACGATAACGAAGAACGAAAACGTGAATCAAGATTAGTGCATAAACAAAAAACATAAATAAAAAAAAACAAAATACACACAAATACAAATGAGCAACTTAAATATACAATAAAATCACGTGTAATGGCGAAATCATCAATGCAAGATATTGAAAAATCATAATTTCAACATGAAACAAAGAAACAAAGTTCGGACATTCTATTTTTAGTAATACCCTATCCCCCCCCTCCATTTTAAGTTAACAAACGAGACGGGTTGATAGCATGGTTCTTTAGTTAAGTGAGTTTACGATTTTCTTTTTCGGCGGAGATGGTTCTACGCCACCGGACTCCCAGACACCACCATGTAAAGCAGATTTCGCTGTTTTTTCATTCCGGTCTGGATATCGAACCCGGAACCGAACCTTTTATAGTACTCTCGGTCGCTGTAATATTTGTCCACCACTCGGGTACTGCTCGCGATAATTCGTGAATCTTACCAAAGCGGTCTGCTGTATTTAAATAGCCACACTAACTGCTGGTTGGTTTTGTTGATATGTGGAATCTGGACTTTGTCTCAGGACTACAGGGGTGGTACCACCTCGTCTTTTTCCTGAATCTGGGAAAATGGGAGGGGGGGATAGTGTATAATCAAAGTCATAGGAACAAAGGTTACGTAATAGTGAATAGTGTATGTTTGTAAATGTTAGTGACCCTTATGGCACCGGAATCATGCCATCGACTCCTCTCAAGACTCCATTTTAAACCATCACACATGGGCGCGATCGTGAGGTGGGCGCCCCCCCCCCGTTTTTCAAAAACTTGATAACATGTATGTTTTCCTTTATTTCGTTGGGCATTTTTTGATAGATTTTGTAATTCGGCAAACCTACTCAAAGCATGTGATGAAAACAGATTATAAAATTTCACAAATGCGGGTGAGGGGGTTAAAAGTCAAAAATGTCCACTTTTTTGTCCATATAATGTGTGTCCTTGAGCGTTTTCCCCCGCGGCGAAAGTAATATTATTTTCGCCTTCGTTTTTACCCTCCCACCCCCTCCCCCCGCACTCGTCACATGAAATCTCCCGCTCTCTGCACCCACACATGCCAGAGGTCGCGTCGCAAACAAACATCACATAAATTTATAGACATGGTCTGCGGAGTTTGATTTTACGGAACAATGTATCACAATTAATCCAATACAAAATCTTACTTCTTTCGGATCTACTTTTATCAATCGAAAACTATATTTGGTTACATTTTCCCCCTCAGTTTAACCCCAACGTCCAAAGAGAACGATGTACTAATAACCAGCTTCAAAATGCCAATACCTGTCGTAGATTTTAGATGGACGAGGCGTAAATTCAATGTCCCCCACAAAAAAAATATCATTTTTCATGTCGATTGCTAAGTCTGCCATTCTCTTCAAGAACCATTTTATATAGTTTTAATTTCGCGTTTTCTTTATTAAGAACGCTATTTATCAGTGCATCGCCTTCTTGAAGCATATTAATTTATTCAAATATCGAACCAAATAACTGCACTATAGAGCACAAGAAAGAAGTAAAATGTAACGTAAACGTTTACCACCTTTTTCCGTAAGTTTTGATGTCCTAATATTAAGTTCTTTTCCCAACATCGATCTACAGAACACTAAATCCTCATTCTACACCCTCTTGGTCTATACTAAAGAGATCAAAAAAGTGTTTTTCCGAAGTAATGTAGTCATTAAATTGGGATAAAACTACTATGCGAACAAGGAATACGTGTTGAAGAGTTTCTGCTGTCTAAAAAGTACATGATCAAAGTTCACTTCCAAAAAAATATCATTATACTCATTGAACAGATAAATTGTTTGTGTAGCTATAAATCAATTTCCATCAGCACCTGGTTTAAGTCGCTATACTTAAACTACTTGCTTGCTTGTTCTCCACAAGCCCACAATTCATGACAAATCGTCGTGGCTATTACGAACCGGCGAACAATTCATTTTGGCCCGTCAAACGCCAATTCCGAGGAAATCGCGTTTGAAAAAAGTCAGCTTTTCCAACCAATATTTTTTTCTTGTTTCTCGCTGTACAGGAGTGAACTGAATTTTCTAGCAATGTGACAATAAAATACTCTAGTTTCTGCTTACTGATTATTTTGGAGCCAATATCAATAAAATTAAAATATATTTAGCGATGAAATTGTTTGGCAGTTCGTAAAATCCACTGCTTCGCCGTATCGCCATCGTTGCGTGTTATTGCGTGGACGAACAATTTTCGCGTTGAATTGTTCGGCGGTTCGTAAAACCCGCGCCTATCCAGACGGCCATGACCGTTTTGTTAACGTTTGTCGGCTCGCACATCAAATTGTATAAGCGGTTCGTAAAACCCGCGCGCTATCCAGTGGCGCGTATACCTCTGTGTACTGTTGGTCGCTATGTCGCCCCCTGTTTTACAACCGATAAACAATCTTTGACGAAAGGGGTGATTTTAAACTCGTATATTTTCAAAAAGTAAACATTTTTTAACTAGTCAAAACTTTGGACATGATAGTTTATAATTATTGACGTCTTTTTCATAATACTGATGAAAATTCAAAATCGAAAAATTTGACCCCTTGGAAACAACTGTTTGGCGGTTCTTAAAATCCACGACGAAATCTCCCAGCCACTAAAGATACACGCTCATCGTACTTATGCAATAGTATGCTGCTTCAAACTATTTATTTTTTTTTTACGGCTGGCTTATGTAATTTTGAACCTAGGATGAATGCTTGCCCAACAGCGACATTGACTTTGGCCAACGTTGGCCAACGTTGAGGTCACTGTACACTCGGCCACTTTGGCAATATCACATCATAGCATGGGTCAAATATAATCGTCGGCGTCAAATCGCGAACCGTCGTATCAGTCGATTTTGGTCCAAAAATCGATTTTGCGGATTTTGCAGAAAATGAAAGTACATATTCCTACTCATTATATGGTAATAATTTCGAGCAGCAATTTTACATAAATTTTCTGATGATAGGCCCTATTGCGAGAATTTAAAGGCGGGATGCCAACGAATTGTTTGATAAAATGCGCAAATCCCATTGAAACGTACTGGCAACACAGCAAACAAACAACTGCCGCGCAACGTTAATAATGCAAATACCGGTCAAGCAAATCGTCGTATCTGGCGCACTTGACTTTACACGTGATAGCAGATACACAGTTTGATGATCGGCGCGTATGAAAGCGGGTCATGCGTTGTTGTATCCTATGGCTTTTAAGACAGGGAACATCTAAACCGCTCTAAAACCGAAAGTTACAAGCATCTAGCTCTTTTCATAATTTCTCGACGGTTCTATGTAAAAAAAAAAAAAAAAAATTATGATGTCAACAATTGGAGACCGTAGCATAAAAAGTAGCAAATTACTTTTAAGGAATGCTTGAAAGCCAGCCAGCAATTGGATGTCACAGCAAAATGAAGCGCTCATGCAAAGGTGAATAGAAATGCTGAAACAAACGTATGCATGAGAAGAACCTTTCCTTGTTTTGACAAGAATATTCTCTTGGTTTTGCAAGCTCAATCAAGTACCCACTAGCGCTTTCTTAATTATGACATTCGAGTTTAAAACATGTCCTATGCTCAGTATTTAGACCAAACCAAATCTGCAAAAAACGAGAATAAAATCAAGAATACTTTTTTCTGCTATATCACAGAGAAAAATTGAAGAAAATATTTAAGGAAAGGGTTAAAGAATTTAACTCAATCCTGGAGATACCGGTATGTGACTGTATATTCAAAAAGTATATATGTCCTTGACAGCGATTGTGAGATAGGAGGCTTCTTCCCATACGTATGCCTATTGTATGGTTGTCAACGAAAATGCAAGAAAACGGTTTGAACAAAGCAAAATTGTGGCATACAAAAGAACAATCGCGTTGAAATCCATCTTTGGCATTGAAGGATGATGGCAATGTTTTTTTTACAATCGGTCCATTACTTTTATGGGAAAACACAAAGGCGGGTTTCGTATAATGTATAAAATATTAACGCTGTGAGAGGAGAAACATTCCTGTCGCTTTTTGGAGTTACAAAAGATAAACACTAATGTATACAAATTTATGGATGTTTCTTTATGTGACCGATCGAGAAACGATTCTACTCGATATTTCCTGGAGTGTATGAGGTTGGAATCAATTTGCATATTCTTGTTTTTGTCATACCAGACAAACCTGCAAACTTCGGGCAACTATCAGGTTGGTCAAGAACAACCTTTGTTTCAAAATATTTTTTCGCAGCAGCAAGAATCTGTGCTTGCAAGCAAGTTCCTAATTTTTTACTGCATATGGATTCAAGGCAAAAGGCTAGAAAAAGCCATTACTATTTTTTATGCATACGGCCCATTGTCTTGGTCTTTTCTACCAGTAAATATTTCTGAGCAATGAAAATTTTGTAAAGCTTTGGGACACTAAAGTAGTAATTAATCAACTTTGAATCGATTTCTGCTAAAATGGTTTCGGCCGTGTCGTATCGCAATACGACGGTTTCGGATTACGCCGACTAAATAAATATGTCGAATGTAATTTTGTCTCTTATAGGGGTAATTTTAAGCCCAAAGGTGACACAGTAATCGATGTAGACCCGTGGTTATTCCCAACGCTGCAGAACGGCGCTGGCTATAGTTACCCCTACGAACTTTTCTTCGGTCTCAATTAATTAGGGTTTCAGCATTGTTGCCGACACATGGAAAATTAACTGTTGCGGTTATTGCGGCATCAAAACGGGCAACAGCAGAACAGGTTAGAGGTTTGACTGCAGTATCAGTCACAAATTCCCTTGTTCGAAATTTACCGGTGAACAATTTTTTCACAAGCAATTTTTGTCTTTTTTTACAATTAAATGGGTGTGGATTTTCTTCGCTAGAAAAAAAAAGGAAAACCAATTTCAGCGCGACCTGCGGCCGTATTTCCAAAAGGCTATAACGCATGTTTGTCTGCAGTCCTAATCAAGTCAATTTGTTCGAATTTGCTGGTGACAACTATGTCAACAAATATTGCTGTGATTTCTTTTTCTTTTTTTACCTTAATATTGGGTGAATTTTGATTACCATTGAAAAAAAGAATTGTAGGAAAAAACATTCGCGACCCGCGTGTTCCCCAACAGAGGGTTGATCATAAACTGCACGCATCAACTTCATACGTACACGGAGGTCCGGTCTTATTTTCCAGATCGCCCACTCGCAGAGCTGCGCCTGATGGTCGTGTTGAATCTCGGGAAGCGGGAATCTTTATGCAACCGCCGGAGCGCGTCTCCCGTCCATGGTGTCCGGATCTGGTCCCAGATCCTGGCCCCAACCCCATGAACGGTCAACGGGTCTAGTGTTGTTAGGAGCTCCTTGACGAGCGATGGTGTGCCTGTCCAGCAGAGATTAACATGAAACTGTAGACTTAAGGTCCATGGTATTCTAGATCGCTTTGCCATGCATAGCCGGAAGGTAGAAGATCGATGTATGTTGAATTGAATACCAAGAGAATGGGGAGATTATATATTCTTTGAGGCGCATAGTTTAAACAATTACAAAGAAGTGCATTAGATATTGTTGTATTGCGAATTTGTAATGTTAATAACAAAGTTGTTTCATTTGAGCATTTAGCCAGAGAGATTGTGTGGATATCATGTACCAAACCTCTTCACTTTTGTCAAGCACGACAAAATCATGTTTTTGTTTGAAACCTACATAAAACTCGCTAAGTGCCTTCATCGTACCACTCACCATAAAAATAAAAATAAAATACGATTAAACCAATAACTTTTGGGAGTTGTGTCTTGCATTGCGTTTTTCAAGGGGAGCTGGTTGAGAGAGCGTCCAACTCCACTAACCTCATACATACACTCATTTCCAGTGGGCCACCCTTTGGGTACCGTCAATGAACGGCTCATCGCAGATGCGCCTTTCAAAATAAACTGTATTAATGTGGTGAAAAAATGTATGTGATTTGACAGATATGACGAAGTTATTCTCGTTGTTAAAGTTGCATGTGAATGGTTACAATGTCAGGACTTTATGGAAAGTTCCCAATAACTTGCATTGATTCCCCACCTGTGTGGATCATGGGCGCGAAATACAATGATGCGGGAATGGAGGGGGACTGACGTGTCCCCCCTGATTTTAGGGAGGGATGCGCCCCCCCCCCCCCATTGTTGAAAAATCAATATCTGTTTTTGTATATTTGTTACCATATTTTTGAACGTGTTTTTTTTTTTTTGGGACCGCCTACATATTTTTCGTATTTTTTATATTCTAAAAGATTAAATATCAAATTAAAATGTGTCATTATTTAAGTTTATATTATTCTGTGGTGCTCGGATTTCAAATGTATATTATTTCCATCTTTTTAACGAATAATTATTATCCCGGCTTACGGTCCGATTCCTATTAAAGTAATGGTGTAAAGCGGAGTTTGTTGAAATTAAGGAAGAAGTTTACGGGAAGAGTTTTTTTCTGTCTCTTTACCGAGATATATTAAGATCTTGCACCAGCGAGTGGTATATTAAAAGTGGAGGTTTATCTTGGATTAATTGGCTTTGCTGTTAACAATGAAGGATGTACAAAGCGAATAAAATAACTAATTCTTTGCACACAGACTTAACGTGATGTATTCCCAAAGACATTTA
>JZLH01S0633453.1:29632-41255 GCA_001188425.1 Eucidaris tribuloides | reverse complement strand
CTAAAAATAATGCCGCTAGAACCAAACTGGTTGAAAGATATACCAGTTATAAACTAGCTGGAGTGTATCTCTTGGCTGGAAGGATTTGTCTTGAATTGTTTACTTAGGATAATCAAGCGTGAACATACCATGACTTTATTTCTCTCGAGCCCCGAGAGAAATTATTCTCATAGAAAGCTACACAATAAATTTGTCTGTCACAAGGCATACTGATGGAAATACTTTTAAAATGAGTCAACTTTTTTCCATAGTAGAATCCTCGCATAGTTTACCTGATTCTAGAATAGTTTTACCCCAAGTTAAGGACTACCCTTAATGAGGGACTACCCTAATGAGTCTGTGGCCTTGCTGGCTCGTCAACACGCCGTAAAGCTGGACAGCCGGCAAATGGCGAAAACAAGACTAACTCAGATCGCACATTGTTCAAAAGCTAAATTAGAAAATGTATGTCAATCATTGATATGCTAAAGAAGATTTCTTGAAGATAAGGTTGGGTCGATTGTTCTGGTCAAAAGAAGGTAATCAAGATTATTCAATTCACTATTGAATAAGAAGTTGAATCGAACTTCCGCTTGATACGATTCTGATCCAGTTAGCTAATCAGTTTTCTCTTCATTTTTGCTTCGTCAATAAGATAAAAAGATAGAGTGAAATAGATGCTTTGTAATGAACGCTGAATTAATAATCAGCTTTGAGCGACATGAAAATCAAAACTTATTGCCTTTTTTGCAGATTTTCAGTTGCTCATCAGTCGGATCAGTGTCAGAATCATTATTGTCATCGGTACTAAATCCTGTCGACTTGACTCCTATTCCCAACTTGGTTCTGAAGGAGAGCATGCTCATTTATTACCATGACTCACTAATTGTAGTTCCTAACAATCTCTCTCCAAGCAGGTATTTTCCCAATGAAGCACATTCTGCATCATAAACCACTTTTGAAGAAACCGAGGCTTGGACAAACATGATGCTCAGTAATTATAGACCGCAGTCTCAACTTAACTTCTTAGGTAAACTCATTGAAAGGGCAAGCATGTAACACAGTTTAGTGTATTCATATCGAATTCTAATAATCTTTCTTGATTACTCTCGCAATCTGCTTAACAGGTCAAGGTACAGTGAGTCCAGCTCTAATCCAAAGGGTATAAAAATGACATTATGTTTGTCTTGCTGACATCAAATAAATGTAGTTTTATGGCTACTGTTAGACTTTAATCAGCCCCATTTGATACAATCGGATCATCAAATTTGTTCATATCTCGGTTTAGTTAATAGAATAGGTGTGTAGGTCAACACGTTTTTGTCTTGGCTTTTTTCCCATTCATACTGTCTGGATGGTTCTTTCACAAGTTGATATTGGTGCACATTGTTCCAAGTCCGCAGCAATCTAGAATTTTGACTCCGCTCAGCGGTCAATCATGTAGGACCCATTAGGATACTCAATATATACTCTTCCTCGTGGTTGACATCTCGATATCACGTATCATATCATCTTCATGCTGATACATACAGTTTATATATTCTTTGATCCTGAAGACTCCATGGAGCTCTGGATTAATGCACATTGCTAAACTTCAAGAATTGTATATTAGATATAAAGACAGTGGATGGAAGGAATTAAGTAAAATTGATAATTCAAAGATGAATTCTTATTGTTGCTGCTTCCGGCTCAACAACGATGCCAAATTTCCAAATGATCGAATCTGGATGTGGGTGACCACTGCATTGCCCTATCTAGAAACAATAAGAAAACCTGGTGTTATATTGATTCTGTGTATGTCGATGTCTACCATTATCTCTCACATACTGTAGTAGCAGTACCTTTTATTAAGGAATATTCTAGGATCAGCAAGGTTTACTTGACAGTCTGCCTGTCAGCTAATGCCGTCTCAGTATCTTTTAGTTCTGGTCTCGTATGATTATTGCAATGGGCTCATTTCTTCAATTATCCTCTAATCAGTTTGACTGTGTTCAGCGATTACAAAATGGGGGCGGCCACGATTAATTTTAAGTTCTTCTAGTGATCACCCTTCTCACCACTCTTGAACTCACTACAAGCTGGCTTCCCTTGAAACAGAGAATAATTTCAAAACTACTCTTGTTTTCAAAGACACTCATAACCAGGCTCCAGGAGTACTACGCAATTGTCCTGAATTTATATCACCCACCAGACACTTAGGTCAGCTAGTGACCCTTTCCGTCTCACTATTCTATTACTCGCACATTAGCCCGGTGATAGAAATTCATACCTGGTCGTTATCAAAAACTGGATGATTTTGCACTTAACAATAAGAACAGTTTATCAATACCATTTTCAAAAAAAGGCATTAAAAACCATTCGTTTTAGCAGTTGTAGTTTTAATGATTACGTAGTGTGTTACAATTGTAAGCGCTTTGGGACTGAATGGGAAAAGCGCAGTATAAGTGATAATAATAATAATACCCTTTATCATGTCATTTACCTTTAATGCCCTGAAAATACAGCACCTGTACTGTAATAAAATTTGATCCTTGGGGCATTTCATCCCTCTTTATCTCTACAAGATTTGTATTGAATCATCATGCTTTTGTCAGCATCTGTACACATGGATAGTGTGATTTCGATCACTTTCATCACGTTTCTCAAGATTCTCTTATCATCAAAATATATCTTTAAAGGGAACTATAGAAAGAAACAAAATCTTGAATTCAGGGAGTGGTATTAACGAAGGTAAGACTGTATCGCAATTTTGACATCTTCCATCGGCAGCTAGGGGCTTCAAAATACAGACCAAAGAATAAAATAATGATTCAATATCATCTTCCTTTGTTATGGTATTGATTAGCTTGTGTGCGATATCGCGTCTTCGCTCCAGACAAAATCCGCTAACGCTTTACAATTACAATATCCCTACAATCAAAAGCTGGTTGCTATGGCAACAAAATCGCACCGATCCCCCATCGTCTGCCGGTTAACACCTTGCAGATGGCCTTGAAATGGTCGACAATAACCCATCTTTATCTGTCTTTTGTCACGACCTATGCGAAATTTCCGTTGCGATATTGATTTCTTGCCCGTTTGACTGATCGGAGTTCTAAGAGATTATGACGATTTTAAGTGGATCTGGCAGCGTTAGTCATTTTCTGTTGAAAACCCAAAACCTCTCGCGGGGTTGGCTGTCAGATCACTCCAACCTGTCCTCACGCGAGGAAACGGTGATACCAAATACTTCGAACCGTTTTGTGATATAATATAGTCATTGATTACATTGATTATCCCATCCGATGTTACTAAAGCCACAGGCTGACAATGACCACAGTTTAAAAATGTGAGCTACATAATCCTCCATGCTCCAAGCGTCTTTGATAAGGTGTACAAATAAATCCCTGAAAAAAAATGTATTTCAAAATGATGATTTAGTGCTTTAATAAAAGTGAAAATATACAAGAACTCAAGTTAGCTGGATTCACCTGCCAATAGTGTGCAGATCTAGGCTATTTTATCCTCCACCGGAGGGGAAATTGTTAATTCATGCATATCTTGCCAGTGGCAGCATAACTTTCCAAACTTTTGTATTCTAGAGTGTTTATTTGTCCATTGGAACACTACTATGCAGCTCAGATATCAAAGTTGACATTTTTTTAAATTGAAGCTCCACAATGTTAGCCTATTACTTTAAAGGTAAATGGCATGATTGGGGTAGTCCTCAACTTGGGCTGAAACTACTCTAGAATCAAGTAAAGTACGCAAGGATTCTCCTGTGAAAATTTTGTAGTTGACTCATTCTAAAATTACTTATGTCAATATTCCTCGTGGCAGGCAAACCTGCTGTGTGGCTCTCTATTGGTCCTATTTTTATCGTGCCCTGATAAAATTAAAATACTAGTATGTTCATGCTTGATTCTCCTTAATTAAACAAATCAGAGACAAATCCTCCCCGGTGGGAGATCCACTCCAGCTGGTGTATAGTTGGTATATATTTCAACTCATTTGGTTCTTGAGGCATTTTCAAGTGTTCCCAATCATGTCACTAACCTTTAAGGTTCAGATACACACGATGATCATGCACTCAAAATCTTGGGGTTTTTATTTCGCATCCACACAGAAGTCTTGTTCTTACAGGCATCGTTTAACAATTAGTTTCCTGTGAGAAATAAATCTGATCTCCGTGATTATTCATAATATACTAGAGTCTCTGACAAGGTCTAAAACGAAGCCCTGGCAAATGCAAATCATTAATTGCTTTAAAAAAATCAATGAGCTAACATTCCACGACTAGTATTCCCTCATGTACTGCTGTGGTATATAATTTTTCTCCACAAGACATTAATGTACCGATATAGGTCTGTACATATTTTGCTAGTGACAGGATAAATATGATGTTCAGGTATATTTATTTATCCATAACACTATCGTGTAGGTCAGATCAGGCGCGGTTCTAGAGTAAAAGTTTTAGGGAGTGAACTAGGGCAGGGTCTTGACGGAAAAAATGGCGAGGGGAGGCGAAGGGACGAGCCGGGAGGAGAGGGTGTGGAGGGGGAGTACCCCTCCTCCCACGGTAGGGAACTTTTTGAACAATACACATAGGAAAGACCGTGATCTGGGTTATAGTAATTAATATTTCAAAGGATATTTTATGAAAATATAATCTAGGCGAATTATTTTGCAAAATAGATTTACAGGAAGTATGTGAATCTGCTAATTTGCAGTGATAGAAGGAACGAACAGCGAACGGGGGGGGAGAGTGTGGGGGGGGACACCCCTCCCCAAGCGGTAGTGAACTTTTTGAAAATACGCATAGAAAAGACGTGATTCTAGCATGGGTAAATCTATATTGAAGGGTATATTATATAAAGATGATTGCAGGTCAGGATTCTCTTCAAACGAAGAGCCCGTAGGGGGCACGACGCTCACCTCTGAGGTTTCGCAAACTCCTTATTTGTGCCCATGTAGAAAAATGCACTCAGTCTAATGTACGTTTGTGGCCCTTAGACTGATAATAGACTAGGCCACAACCCCCCCCCGTCAGACAGCCACGCCATGAACAGTTAGGAAAACTTTGCTCGCCTGTGCCATAATGGCTGTTTTGCCAAGTTAAATTCTAACATCCGTTTTTCTAAAAAACAATGGTATGCCCTTAAGTATCTTTAACATTTGACCCTACTTATGTGACTTTGACCCTAATTTAACATTGAGGTCATATACATGTATCTTACACTGTACCAATTACCATTCAAGTTAGTCATAAATGGCAATACCAACCAAAGAAGAAACTTTGCAGGTATATTCTATTCATTTTGACTTATTTGACCTTTGACTACATATGTGACCTTTGACCCCAAATAAATTGAGGTCACTGTTACACATCTTACCACCAAGTTTGGTTCAAAGCGGTGGGGTTAGAAAGTTACCCTAGTTGGGCCTTATGGGCCCTGCCCCCGTGGCCCCAGGGGGGCCTGTGCTGTACCATTCAAGGAACACTCAATCCTCCCCCTGAGGATCATTTCCCACAAAGTTGGTTTAAATCCATTGATTTGATATGTGAATTATTCCCATAGGGCCCTACCCCCAAACTTTTGCCCCCCTTAGGGCCAAACAGGGCCACCCTTGGGCATTGTCTATGAGGAACATTAATTCAGCAATATAGAGGTATCTACACACAAGTGGCTTAACTAAACTATTTCTGGATCTAGAGAAGAAGATGTTTTTTGAAAAAACTACTACTTTTGGCCCTTTAGGGCCTGCCCTGGGCCCTTAGGGGGCCAGTGTTACTATTTAAAGGACCCTTGAATCCCCACCCCTTAAGGACTCAATCGCTGCCAAGTTTGGGCAAATCCAATCATGCATTTGAAGAAGACAGCAGAAAATGTGTAAAATGTTTTACGCACGACGCCACGACGCACACTGCCAGCCACGACAGACGCACGACGAACGACGCACGACGGACGACGGACGAAAAGCGATCGCAATAGCTCACTTGAGCTTTGGCTCATGGTGAGCTAAAAAACGTAGGCCTACAGGAAGTATGTGGAAAACTGTATGTAGCGTAGTCATACTAGCGAGAGAGCGAAGCGACCGAATGGTAGAGATGTTGTGTGTTGGGGAGGGGGTCCTCCCACTGAGAAAATTTCAAAATTAGGAACAGAAAAAAAGGTGCTTTCTAGGCATGGGAAATGATATTTTTACAGGTATATTCACTGGTGTAGCCAAGATTTTTTTCAATAGGGGCGCACACGTGGAAGAACGGACTAAGCGAAGGAACATACCCCCCCCTCCACACACACACACACACACACACACAAACATAACATACACAAGGGTCGGTCGGACGGTGTCATTTTGTTACTTTTTTTTTTTATTCATTTTTTTTGATGGGGTAGAATTGGATAGCTTTGGGAACGGTCTGGGAGGGATTCCCTGCCAGGGTAAGAAAAAATTGCATTTTCACCTTTTCAAAATCTATCTTTTTGGCTCCCTTTAGCGACAAATCAATCCGAATATTTCATCCACTTTCAATTTGTTATTCTGGCTAATTAGAAAAACAACATTTTCATTTTTACTTTAAGCGTATATTGAAAGTTTTGCGCGCGTAGCGCGCCGAAAATTTTGACATTTTATTACCACGTCAGTGAAAATACTGGGGCAAAGGTATTGTTTTGTTAAATTGAAAGAAAATGATATGTTTAACAAGCAATGTAAGACACAACAAAACCATTAAACATACAGAATATTCAATTTTGCGGCGCACCTCTCTTGAAAAATTGTCAGCGTATATTGACATTTTTGCGCGCGTAGCGCGCGGAAATTTTTGACATTTTATAACACGCCAATGAAAATCTTTGACAAACATATTGTTTTGCCCCCTCCCCCAAAAACACTGATAAATTGAAAAATTATATGTTTAAAAAGCTGCGTAAGCACTGCAAAAACATTAATTGTATTATTACCACGCCAATGAAAATATTGGGGTAGACATACTGTGACATATTGTGTTGCTCCCCCACCCCCTCCCAAAAAAAATGACAAATTGAAAAATAATATGTTTCACAAGCAACGTAAGGCGCTACAAACCCATTACACGTACACATTTTTTTTTTGTTCGCGCTTCGCGAGAAAAATTGTTAACATATGTATTACTGTACTGCAATTTTGCGCGCGTAGCGCGCCGAAAATTTTGACATTTTATCACCACGCCGATGAAAATATTGGGGCAAAGGTAATGTTTTGCCCCCTCCCCTAAAAAATTGTTCAATTGAAAGAAAAATGATGTTTAACAAGCAATGTAAGACACTACAAAACTATTAAACCTACACAATGTTTTGGATTTTTGTTCGCGCTTTGTGAGAAAAATGTATACTGTACCGCCGAAAATGTTGACATTTTCCTTACTTTTGCCTCCTCCCCTACGAAAAAATTGACAAATTGAATCATTCTTAAAACGTAATGCAAGAATAGCACAAAGTACTACAAAAGCATTACACAATGTTCAATTTTTTGCTCACTTTGCGAAAAACGTGTCAGCATAATGTATTATTGCAATTCTGCGCGCGGAGCGCGCCGAAAATTTTAAATTGTTCTAACTTTTGCCCCCCCCCCCTTAAAAAATGACAAGTTCTTAAAACGTAATGCAAGAATAGCGCAAGGAACTACAAAACCATTGAACTATTACACAATAATTAATTGTGTGGTACGCCTTTGCACGAAAAGTTGCTAGCTTATAATGCAATTTTGCGGGCGGAGCGCGCCAAAAATTTTGATAATTCGTTTCCACGCCAATATATTGGCCCCCCTTATCCGAAAAATGGTTTGACGCACATGCGTCTGTGCCGTGATTTTTCTGTGACTTTTATTTCATTCTTTTAAGTTTTTTTAGCTGCTGAATTGGGGGGGGGTTGGCCGCCAGTATGTCCCTGGCTGCGCTAGTGGGTAAATTTGATGAAGATTCACGATTACAAAAAAATGTTCAGGAAGTATGTGAAAAACTGTAATTGGTGTATTTATACTTGATGAGGGAGGAGGACGGGTGTGGGATGGGGAACCCAGGCAATTTTTTTTTTGAATACACAGCAAAAAACATGTTGCTAATCACAAATAAATACATATCTTTAAAGGTATATTTTATGAAAATTATTATAAGGATTGTTATGAGGATTTCAAGAGGATGTACAGTAAGAAGACCTATGTGACAAATGCAAATAGGTAGTCGGGGAGCGAAGGCGACCGGTAGGAGTAGGAATTTTTTGGAAAATTATGTGTTAAAAGGGGTGTTTCTGGGCATAGTAAATACGTATTAAAACATTTTCATTAAGTCTTTCTATCAATATTTCATCTATGCTAGATCGCTTCAGTTTACGTGTTAATATTTTCATTTGATTTTTTTTGTCCGAAAATTTTTTGGGGGGTTGAAGCAAGTTTTTTTTTTTTGGGGGGGGGGGCTCAAAGCCCCCAAAGCCCCCCCCCCCCGTAGAACCGCGGCCTGGGTCAAGATATCAGTTTACGTTTTTTTTCAATGGGGCTTTTCCACAATGTTAAATTGTGTCTTTAGAGTAGTGGACTTGATTTTACAAAATAATGATTGCTATGATAATAATCTTTGAGTGTTGAGATTCACCCTTTAATTGAAACACTACAATTTTTTGCAGTGAGGACATGATGCAGTAACTCGAATACCTGCTTTCTATAATATTGCAACGAAATGTTTAAATCTGTAACAAGGCAGTGGTCCTCAGGTAATAATTTACATGTGCATCACACATCAGATACGTCTACGGGAATAGAAATTAACTGGGTAAAAGTGCAACATAACCAGGAATACATCCACTTGTTCTTGCGCGTGATTTTTTTTTCACTGGGCCCGATTCTCGTAGGTGTCGAGCATGCAATCAAATTTAAATCTTTACCGAGGCATTGTATAACACTGTGGAAGTAGAAATTTGTCAAACTTTGCTGTTTGTCATATGATAGAACACAAAACTATTAGACAGTTATGCTGTCACTGGCAAAACATTTACAGATAAAAATTAACACATTAATTGTTGTCATCTGGACGAAAATTCAATAACAGAGTAGTCTTTGTGGGAAAACTGGAATGGTCGCGCAATGATTGCCACTTTTTAAAGCACTTAACCGTTTTGAACTGATTTTTTTTTCAGGGCTTCATTTTTGGATCTTGTCAGAGACATTAGTAGCATGGGGGATTGTGTAACTCAGATACATGTAATTGTAATTCAGATGGGAACTTGAAACATTGTTAATTAATGCCTTTAACATCTTTGTTTCCATCCCACGTATATGATTGATGACGGTACCAGTGCAAATGTGAATTCAGTCGTAATCGGATTACACGGTTTTCGATAATCACGTCTTCATCACAAAAATCATTTCATCTGTGCTTAAAAAGTACATTAATTTGTCTGTCGCAAGAGTGATTCCGTATTATCTACTTCCGAATATGGATAATCCAAAATCACAGTTCATAATTGTTTGCTTAGCAGATTTTCCTGGCAATCTACCGCAATCGTGATGGCTCATATTTGCGGGGTTCACTGTGTAATTTGTTGATGTTGTTATTGTTTTTTAATGAAATTTCAAAATTCGTTACAGGGATTGTGTTGTTTTGCGGATTCATCGTTCTATTCGTGTCACTCGGAAAGTTTCGAGATGAAACACATGAAATTGGTTACCCACCTCCATCGACCCAAGGGCGAAAACTGAAATAGTGGCCACTGCACATACATGTATACATTATAATAAAACACCACACATCTAATGTAACGTTTTAGGCCATCAATTTATGCTTCAATTTGAATTGAGCCAATAATATGGCCCCAATGTTATATTCTTAGTGTTTTTTGATAACTGCATCCATTAATTGAAGTTGATTTTAATTTAGCATCCGGCGTGTTTGTTCTTGCATGGATGTTGTCAATAAGAGATGGTTTATCCTGATAAATGTTCTTTTTTTACTTTGGCACTGTCAGAATCTATTGAGAACAATTCAATTAGTTAACAAATATCTGGGTTATGAACAGTACGTAATATAAACAGGGAATTTTCCAGGTATTGCATCGCAATCTGACCCCTACACAAATTAATGTGCAGATGTGTATTTTTGTTGCATTGAGATGTGTAGAATTCTAAACTGAATATTTTGTCCATTGCCTAGAATTGCTATTGAAATTTGAGAAGTATAAATTATTATCCGGTATAACATTCAGCAGCAACACAACTTTTACAAAAAATCAATCCAGATAATGACAGTCCATGTGAAGCTTTCGACCTATTTTTCGCATCATATTTTTTTTTAAATATGTACATTTCACAGTGCAATAGCAAAGATTAATTTATTCATTACCTCTCTATTTCAGTTCCAGAACTTATCGCCCGAACAAGTTGGATCAACATTTGACAACATATTTGACCGATTTTTTTAACCGTCAAACACACAAGTTGCAAATATTCTAAATGTATTTGTAAATGCTGATCCAACTTGTTCGTGCGATAAGTTTTGAAACTGAAATAGAGGGGTAATGAATAAATTAACATTTGTTATTGCACCAGTTCCTCTCAAAGATCCGTTTGCATTGCTTTCTTAACCGCACAATTTTACGTGACTTATCTCTGAAAGTTGTCTGTATCTATTTACATGTAGCACAGAAAATGTCTTTAGTTGTCATTTTATGTGATATCTATGACTTGCGTATGATTTCAAAATTTGCAGGTCCCTAAGGCACATTTGAGGCAGAAAGTCTGTCACAAATGTGTCTGGCAATGACAGTTATTTTTTAGTACTATACTACTGAATTAAGGAAAATACAAAAATCAGGGGACACGAAAGTAAAGCAATGATCATATAGACTTGAAGTCAGACCAGAACGTCACAAAACGTCCAGTTTACCATTGTAAGAAATCCCGTACACTACTATTTGATATTCTGGGTCTAGTATTGAAAGTGCTGAGATCGAGGCACTTCAAAAGGTATATGAGGATGTATGCATGTATGTATGTATGTATGTATGTATGTATGTATGTATGTATGTATACATATATGTATGTATGTATGTATGTATGTATGTGTTTATGTGTACGTATGTATGTGTGTAAATGTATGTATGTTATGTGCATGTGTGTATGTATGTGTGTATGTACATGATATATGTGTGTGTAGGCTTATATAGCCTATACCTGTGGGTATGCATGTATGATGTACGTATATGTTTGTATTCATGCAAATGAGTGACTGATCGAGATCAGATCGGTGGAGTGAAGGTATAAGCCTTATGGATTCAGGATTTGAATCATTTTGAAGTATTAAGCTGTCTAGGTATGGCCAGGTATCGGTCTCGACTCCAGACGTTTGATCTTAGTCTCGCCTAACAAAGTCTCGGGCTACAGCGTTGATGTATATTTTATCCCACGATCTCCGATTGCCATACGCATTCGTTATGCATATAGTGAAAAAAAAAAGAATATTGCACATGATAATCAGTGCTTACCAGGTCCGAAACAAACACCAGTAAAGTTGGATTAGTGCAGGGTGACGTATGCTGCGCATAGCCGGATGAACTTTATACCGAAAGCTCCAATCAACGTGTGGCATCCAGACATGACCGTTAAACGCGCATCTTGAGCAGACAGTTCAGTC
>JZLH01S0633442.1:0-11755 GCA_001188425.1 Eucidaris tribuloides | reverse complement strand
CCCCCCCCCCCCCTCCCGGCACGGAAAAATTTTGGGACCTTGGATTTGCTGGCGAAAAAACAATTTTTTGTCACTACCCCCCCCCCCCCCGCCATCCCCCGACTGACGAGTTTTCGGCAAAACTGGCTAAGTGACCACGCCGGGAAAAATTTGGACCTTGGATTTTGGGAAAAAATTATTGCCGTCACTACCTCACCGAACGATGTCTCTTCAGCCGGCTGGCGGTGACGGGAAAAATGTGCGAAACCTAGGATTTGGGCGCAACAAACATTTTCCGTCACTCCCCCCGACCCCACTGAGCGAGTTTTCGGGCACTGGGTGTGACTCTGGGTGAAAAATTTTGGATCCTTGGGATTTGCTGAACGAAAATTTTTAGTCCATCTACCCCCCCCCCTCCCCCCCCCCCCCCCCCCCCCCATCGACCCAATCAACATGCCGAGCGAGTTCTTCGGCCGGCTGGCCACTAGTAGACCGGCGCGGAAAAATTGTGGGATTGAGAAGGTGAGAACTAGGATTTTGGGCGAACAAAAATTTTCGGTCACTACCCTCCCCCCCCAACCCCCTCACCTGACGTGAGTTTTCGAGCGACTGGGCGTGACCGGGAGATATTTCGGTGGCTCTCTCGAACCCTCGAAACTAGGGATTTGCCGCGGAAAACACCCCCTTTTGAAAGATCCTGCGTACGCCTATGCTTCACTTGATACTGCTGCATTTACAGCACTTTCAAATGGCTTCTGAAAATGTTAACTGATTAACAGTTTGAAAGCTTAAAATTGAAATATACAGTACTACCTTACAACAATTATGTCAGGCATGTTTGATTAGACACTGCATTGCATTTTTCTTTTTGTTATTTTGGCAAATTTAAATCAAGTAC
Organism: Eucidaris tribuloides; assembly: GCA_001188425.1. Lineage (NCBI taxonomy): Eukaryota > Metazoa > Echinodermata > Echinoidea > Cidaroida > Cidaridae > Eucidaris > Eucidaris tribuloides. The sequence continues at coordinate 10,878 of JZLH01S0633442.1, read as the reverse complement.
AAGTACTTAACAAGAAAAAATTAACAGTGTTATAAATCATCTGAACCACTGGACCAAAGTTTCATAATGCCACATACTAATTAAACTGTAAGTAATGTGCAAAGTTTACTCGGACTAAAAATTAAATTTCTTGTAGTAGTATCTTTCTTTCTTTCTCTTTTTTTTTTTTTTTGGGGGGGGGGTTGTTATATTTTCAAAATGAGTGCCCAATAACAAAAATAAAAACGGTACATAAAGGAAAAAGTGACAGTGCCAAAAATTATCATTGGATCTCCTAAATAACAAGGGAAACACTTCTTGAACAACCATATGACATAACATTGGAACTAAGCCTGGGACAAACATTTGAATACCTGTTTGCCGATCAGTATTCAAATCAAATATTCGCTGGGTGATGAATAGTCAAAATACTGGCTTGAAATTCAAATAATACAGTAACTTTGTTGTTTACAAAAGAAAAAAAAAACTATTTTAGATATCAATATTCCAGGTAAGGAAAACATTTTTAGCATGTTCATGTTTATCATTTTCAAACAGAAAATAATGCTCAAAAACAGTGGATTTCCAAATGGCAACAAGTATGGGTCCATTATCGTGCCATCCCCGCGACATCGCGGTAGAAAATATTTTTTGCAGATGCAAAAAGGAGACTTAAAATATCGGTTTCGAAACACAGAAATGGCAAAATACCATCAATTTTAACTTATTCTTTCCTTTGCTGACGTTACTTTTTCTGAAAACTGCCGTCATGCATTTGAAAACTTGATTCTTGGACAGCTACTTGAAGTTCATCGTACACGTTCACCATTAAACCATGGGTGCTGCCAATTTGAAATTATCCACTGGACCGCGCATTTTCAGTTCAGCAGTGGGCTGGATAAGCTGCATTCATTGCAGGTGCGATTCGCGTGAAGGTGAGTAGCAAATTTTATGCATGAAATTAACATTTTCCCCATTATTTCAATGTTTGCGCGAACAGTGAAAGCAAGATTTTTTTATTTGCTACGGGGGTAAAACAATCACTATTCGTTTTGGGGTTTCTGTGTTTTTCATTTTCAACTTTTTATGCGCTACTAGAATAGCCATTTAGTCCTTAGTCCCTTGTACTTAACGCTCGCATCTGTTGTATTCCAACTTTTCGAATAATTCAATTACTTTTCCCGTAGAGTATTTGAATGTCAAAATCAGTATTCGTCCCAGGCCTAATTGTAACAATGATGAATGATTAATATGGGAGACCTCTGAAACTTCATTGGCCCATACACTGAAGTCAGATATAACTACCACCATTCTAATTTTAGACCCCACTTAAGACTTGAGTTTAGTTACACCCGACCTAAACCTGAATTCTGGTCTAAGTCAGGTTTAACTTTCCTTCTGCTTCTGAAAGTAGGGTCTAGTATTAGTTAGACCGAGGTTTATCAAAACTGGAGTTCAGAAACAGAATAGTAAAACTTCAGACATATAGACTCAACTTCAGATATTTGAACTACAGTTTAGGAACTGAGGTTCTTATTTGAACCCGACTTTAGAATATAGGCCATGAATTTTAACCCCAACAGTTATTTGGTTATTTGGGGAGCTCAGCCCCCACACTTTTTCAGGGGCAAGGGGGGAGAGGTGCTTGTACTCATTACAGTCATAACAACAGAGTAATTTTTTTCATCCTCACCATCACCACATGGAAACTCTGGTACTGCTGAGGCATATTCCATGCAGGAAATAACGAGTCTGGCAAGTTTGCGTAGCAGCACTAAGTCTCCCATCTGCAGGACACGGCCTTCCAATCCTTTGGTCTCACTTGTTTGGAACTTAGTTCCTCCAAAACCCACTGCTCCTGTGTGATAAGGTACTTCATCCAACCAGTCCGTTTGTGCTGCTGCATGTATCACTGACAGCACTGCTTCACTGAGATCAGTGTGCTGTTTGCCAATTGTTGTTGCAATATCACCACCGCTAGTCAGTTCCTTGACACAATGCTCGGTGCATGCTATCAGTACATCGAGCATCATCTTTAAAATGGCAACGCTGGCACCTCTTGCTCGCACAGCTGCAAAAATCTTTACCATCACTGACTGCATCACATTGCAGCAATCCCGAATAGTTGATTTTGAAATCAGTGATTTGATGTATGCATGCAAGAGACTGAGAAAGGACACATATACTTTTTGAGAATCTGAATTCTGCAAATTTTGAAGCCATCCATGAAATGCTGTCATGCCAGTACCATCAGCTATTGCATCACTTGTTTGGAGTAGATTTCCAAACATGACTGTACTCAGTTTGAGAATATCATCTTGCAAGATCCGTCTGCTCAAATCAGCCATATCTACAAGGAAATATAAAAAAGAAATCCATAGCATGCATTAAAAGTAGGATTACTTGCAAACTATCTTTTTTCTTAAGTGGTCAGTTAATTATCATTTCTACACTTATTTACTTAGTATATAATCAAAGTTAATTTGAAGACTGTAGAATAAGAAGTACTGAAGTCACATAATACTACTTTTGAGAAACAAAGGCTCAAAGTTTTCAAATTTGTCTGCAGATCACAGTTGTTTGAGTTGTACATCCAAACTTGGTGAAGTTAATTGACACAATAAAAGATGAATATAGGACAAAAACAAACATTGTCACACTTGTCGATTTCCAATAATCAATAATCAATATTGCGATCTTAAGTACTTCTTCTACAAAAAACAAGGGTCTCGGGAAAACAAATGCATTTCTCTAATAAATGAATGTAAAAAACACTTAATTGTATATATTTTTGGAATGTCCTCTGTAAGACGGACAATTTGATTTGCAATTTGTCAAATTTGGATGTTGTTTTAAATTTGACCTCATCTGACCTTTGACAGGAAGGGACCCCATATCTCAGTAACAAAGCACAAAATACATGATAAATTATATATTGTTTAATCCTTGTAACTAGTCGAGAAATTTGAGATAACATTTTGAAGAAATTAGAACAAGTTAAAAATTTTACCCCGGTTGACCTCTCCCCTGACCCCTACTAGGGAGGGGTCAAATTGTCCAAAATTTTGTCAAAGATTTTCCGGCATGCTTCAAAACAATCACTTACTCCATTTCATCAAAATGTGACTTAAGTACTTCTTATTCTACACTCTTCATTTGGTTAAAGACACTGTATAACAGTGTTTCCAGTTTAAAAAATCTGAGCTGCATGATTCCCCATGTTACCAGTGTCTCTGACATGGTCTAAAAATGAAGCCCTGAAAAAATTGCAGTTTAAAACGATCAGTAAGTGCTTTAAAAAAGTAAAAATCATTGAGAGACCATTCCAGCTTTCCCCCATAGACTGCTGTGTTGCATAATTTCCTATCGCCCGATAGGAAATTAATGTGCCAATTGGAATCTGCACATATTGTACTTGTGACAGCATAACTGTCCAAACTTTTGTGTTCTAAGGTGTTTATTTGTCCAATCAAACACTGTCAGATATGTCAGATAGCAAAGTTTGACAATTTTTTAAACGTGTCTTCCACAGTGTTATATAGCGTCTTTAATATTTTTTTTATTCATTTACGAGCTCCTTTATGTATAACAGTCATTACATTCAAAATTCATATAGTCATTAAGTGATATAAGAATTCTTTCTTCTTTACATGCCAAGCAAACCAGGGTACCATTACACCCCAATTTACTGTGTTGTGTAGCCCCTCTTGTGCTCATTTATAGTACTTTCTTCAGAAATGATGCTGAGGCTGCAATAGTGCACAACAGAAAGACATAAAGAAGTGAGTGAAAATAATGCTGAAGTTGTTATTGTATACCCTTTAGAGTTGTATATGCTCATTTAAGGAAATATTTTGCACAAGTTTTTTTTTTTTTAACATTGAGAAACATGCTTTTACACAGTTTTGACACCCAGGGCACAGTGCTGAAAACAATAAAATTCAACAAAATGGCTGATTTCTATTCAGTACACAAGGGACCATGTGGGGCATCACATTTCTCAGTAGCATAGCCAGGATATTTGAACAAGAGTAGGCCAGAAAGCAGTTTTCCTCCAAACAAAACAAAATTTTTAGGAAGAATTACAAACTCCGAAATTGTATCAGTTTACAGTGTCCTTTTGGCCTAATTTGACAATATTTGTCTGTAACAAAGGCAGAAACTTGGGGAGTGTTTATACAGAAATTTCCTCTCTCAGAGCCCAAAAATGTTACCCTTTCATCTTAAAAAATGTCAATTTCAGATCATACATTGCCTTGCAGTACAACACAAAGAGATGGTAATGATGAAATTGTGAATGATGATATATTTGAACACACGGGTGCTTCTCACCAGATGCTCTCTCCTGGGTAGGGGTATGCGGTTTATCCATTTCAGCTTTGCTTTCAGCCGACGCCTTACACAGCAGTCTACGCTCTGCGGTACTCTTGCCTTCTGATGTAGGAGTGATGAAGGAGGATCTCAAGAGGTGAGAGAATAGGTCAAAGGTGAAAATCACTCTGTTGGTGTTTAAGTAAACACCATGGTGTAAACGAGACTGCAATGGGTCATCCTGTGGGTGCTGGTACAAAATGGAATGTAGAACTCTGTTCAGGAATCTTGAAACCTAATAAGAAAATAATAGGTAACATTTTGATAAAATCCAGACTTTGTAATATGGGAACTAATTTGCTGCATCATTCACACTTTAGTACTACTTTCACTTTAGAGGCTTTGCTTTTTACTTGCACACCAAAACATTTTGCATAGATTTGATTGAAGTATAAAAATTTACATAAAAATACAGAGTTCAAAATTTGAATTCATTTGTTGTAAAGTTTCGATATAAATCATTTAAAATTGTGAAGTTGTTCAAGTTGAATTTTGTAACATTTTATAGTGAAGAATTTAAACACTGGATGTAGCATTCACCTATTAATGTTGAATTTGGTAGAGTCCAACTGTAGCAATTACTGCTTCACAATAATTGTCAAACTATACTAGTGTTTTTAACCTTGTAAGCTTTGATCAGCAGGTATTCAGTTTTCACTACATGTATGATACACAAATCAGGTTTGGCAGTCAGACTAGTTTAACAGCTGTATACAATTCAAATTCAGTGAACAATGTTATGTTGCTGCGTTCTGTTTAATTTAGACAAAATTTATAGGAATCTTGTCATTATAAGGGCAAGTCCAAGATAACGCGCGCGTTACGTATGGGACATTCAGAGATTTTAATCATCTAAAATATAATGTTAAGTTGTTTGAATTCTTTTAGTTTATCATTTATATGCGTGGTATCTAGGGGAAGAATAATCATATGAAGGATGGTGACATTTGACCTTGGCAATAATATTTTACATAAGAAAATGTGTCGCGTTACGTATGGGACCACAAAAAATGATGTTTTTTCCAAAAAAATTTGAGTTGAAAACTCTCTGAAAGTATTTCAGTCAGCAACTTGAAATCCAGTGTGGTAAAAGGTGCGATATTCAAAATTATTTGGGCAAAGTTTCATTTCATTAAATAAAAGTACTTTTCATATAGACACTACTTCAATGGAAAGAATCACGTTACTGTTTATGAAGATTTACTATCGGGACATTTTTGTCCCTCCATTTTGATTTAAGTGGAGTATATATATATTTAAGGTTCTTTGTCAAATTTTTATGGTTAGGAATTTTAAATTGAAAATCTTACACTAACTAGTACCACTTCCAGTTGTATACTCAAGGTTATCAGGTAAAAAATTTGAGTTAGCTTTCACCAATATTTGGTGGTGCTATGCCTTTGTCATCCTAATGGATTGGTAATACGTTTCAGGATTAAGTTCATGCATATACTTCCTGTTTTGATCCATATGTGTTTTTGAGGTTTCTAAATATGGGATTGAGTATGTAGTACTATTTGGATAAACATCATTTCTTAAAAATATTTTACAAGATGTCAATTTTCCTTAAATTTTGTGCATGAGGGACAAATAATTTGACATAACTACTTTTATTCAGTATTTCTCCTAAATCTTGTATCCCACTGTAGCGATTTCGTGTATGGTTGTTTGTATTCTTCGTAGTAGTGCGTGTGGAAGATGCTAAAATTTAGGATAGAATTGATGATCCCTATTGTTTCTTCATGACCCATATAAAAACAAACCACCAAATCTAATAAAATTTGAGATAGAGTCAGTTTATGAAGTTTTTGGTTTCTCCATTCACTTTGTGTTAAAATGTCCCATACGTAGCACAATGTCCCATACGTAACATTTTTTCATTGTCTTATAAAATAAAGGTCTAATTAAATTTTCAAAGCTTAATAGGGCATTTTACTTTCAAAATGAATAAATTAGAACATCCCAAAGTTTCATTGCAATAAGTCTTCAATTCTACGAAAAAACTTCAAAAATTGTCCTAAATTTGTTACGTATGGGACATCTCATGCTTGGACGGCACCTAATTTGCATAATTAATTGATTAATGCCCAACTTTCTATGCACAATTAAACAAGATGATAAAGGGTTCATGTTCATATATAAATTAAATATTAGATGTCTCTCCATGATTTAATAGGATTTTTTTCAATTGTCCCATACGTAACGCTGAGTTTTACATTTATGAAAATTAACCCCTTGGAACTTGCATAAATTTGCATAATATGGCATTGAATTCTACGGAATTAAAAACTTTAACTCTTGAGCTTCACAATGGTATTAAATATTTCTTTATTAGATCAAGATGAAATTTTGACATCTGAGGTTACGTTATCTTGGACTTGCCCATAAATGAGTTCAGCTTATTTTGTTGATACCTTTTGGAGTGTGCAAACCATACATGTAAGCGATTAATAAGAAATGGCAGTTGTGTATCTTTTTGGGATTGTTTTTCTTGCTAAAAAAATTGAAATTATGTTCAGTCATTTTTTATATGTAATAAATTATCTTGAATCTTGAGTGTAGGTATACATATACTAGAAATATCACTGAAGGTGATTAATACCCCTGCTCCATCACGTCCCTAACTTATTGCCATAACATGCCATTTCCGACACATTAGAAAAATGTGTTTTGACATCTTCGCCCCAAGACCAATGTGTGTGACACATTTCACGAGCATTGGTCAAAAACTGAGAAAGTAGTTCGATCCGTAATGTTTTTACCTGATTTTTTGCCATAATATGCCGTTACCTTGGCAATGCAATTTCTGACACATTCAAAAAATTTGCCTTGCACATCTTCACCGCAAGACCAATGTATGTGCCAAATTTCATGAGCATTGGTCAAAAACTGAGGAAGTAGTTCGATCCACAGTGTTTTTACCCGATTTTTTGCCATAATATGCCGTTACCATGGCAACGCAATTTCCGACACATCGAAAAATGTGTCTTGCACATCTTCGCCCCATGTCCAATGTGTGTGGCAAATTTCATGAGCATTGGTCAAAAACTGAGGACGAAGTTCGATCTGCAAGATTTGCAACGGACCGACCGATCGTCAGCTGATTCCTATATACCCCCTCCAAACTTCGTTTGGCAGAGGTATAATAACATACCAACACACATATACATGTACTGAGGATTTTCTTTTTAACACATGTACATTCCTACATTAATTCATGACTGTTCTCATTTCTAAGGTCAACATGTCTATATTCTGAAGGTATGTGTCAGAAATATTAATTTAAACAAGAGCCCCGGGGGGCACGACGCTCACCTGAGGACTCGCAAACTCTCTATGGTGCCCATATAAAAAACATCAGTTACATATAGTTTTGGCACTTGGAACCTGATATCTATAGGCACCAACATAGCCAAAAGAACCAGTTGGAAAACTTTGCATCCCCTTGCCATATAGCTGAGTTTGCCAAGTTAAATTAAATTCTAACATCCGTTTTAATAAAAAGAAGGCACGCCCTAGTATCTTAGCATTTGACCCTTGACCTACTTATGTGACCTTGACCCCAATTTAACATTGAGGTCACTATACATGTAACATCTACCATTCAAGTTAGTCACAAATGGGCCAATACCAATCAAAGAAGAAACTTGCAGGTATATTCTATCATTTGACTTCATTTGACCTTTGACCTACATATGTGACCTTTGACCCCCAAATAACATTGAGGTCCCTGTTACGCACCTACCACCCAAGTTTGGTTACAAATGGACATGTGGTTAGAAAGTTACCTCGTTTGGGCCCTTATGGGCCCTGCCCCCTGGGCCCCCAGGGGGGCCTGGTGTACCATTCCAAGAACCCTCTATCCCTTCCCCCTGAGGATCATTCCCACCAAGTTTGATTTAAATCCATTGATGTGAATGTGAATTATTCTCATAGGGCCCTACCCCCAAACTTTTGCCTTAGGGGCCAAATGGGGCCACCCTTGGCATTGTCATGAGGAAATGAAAGATTCAGCCATATATAGGTATCTACAACACAAAGTGCTTAAACTATACTATTCTGGGATCTAAGAAGAAGAGTTGAAAACTACCCTACTTGTCCCTTAGGGCCCTTGCCCCTGCCCCTAGGGCCAAGTGCTATATTTGAGGACCCTTCGTAAATCCCACACGCCGTAAGACCATCCTGCAGTTGGCCTAAATCCAATCCTCGCATGTTGAGAAGAAGTGCTGAAAAGTGTACAGACGCACAACCACACGCATCACGCATCACGAACACGCACGGACGAACGAACGCACTGACGTACGATCGGACGAGAAAACGATCGCAATAGTCAACATTGATCCTTGGCCAGGTGAGCTAAAAAGTTTACCCAAGCTAATATATGAATGAATTGAATTGAATGTTATTGTCCACATCGCACGCTAATAGTGTAATTAATCATGCAAGAGAAAATGCAAGAAGATACAGCAGAACAAATGCAATAGGACATTCCGAGACATATATTCTAGCAGACGTTTATAACACAGGCACTTCCCTTATAACAAGTCCTCGGACGTTGGACGCTTTTATTCGTTAATCGAAATCGTTGTAACCGAAAAATAAAACATACGATGAAAACAACTGCAATTGTTTGCTGGTTTATTCAAATTGCCATGAATTGTGTTATTATACCAAGGTGAAATGCCGATGTAGGTTCACTTCGAGCGGCAATAATCGGATAATTTACATATAAGATCGAAAACATTTAAATCAACATTTTAGAGAACGAAAATGAAATTGCCGATCATTAATTGAACATGATAAGCGTCATGCAATGCGCCGATGAAAAAAAAAAAAACTAAAAAAAACAAAAAAATGCCGCGATATAGAGGACTGCGAAACTAAAACCAAATCAGCAAGAAATAAAAGAATGTTTATTATCAAAATGTTACTGTAAATAGCGTATACGGGTGCATTTTTTTTACAACAGAAAATAATAAAAGAAAAGTGTTGATAAATAGCGCACCCTGATGCAAAGCCGCTTTGAAGTTCAGACTCGCACGCTGCCCCGATTATAGATTGTTCATTTAAATGACCCTTCCTTCTATCAGTTCCTCCGACGACATTTGAAGTTTTTTATTATTAGGACAGACGCATAAACACCCGATGACAATGGTAATATAATACTTTTCAACTCATTGCATGAAAACATAGCGCCGGTTAATTCAAAAAACTAGAATTTTCCATTACAGCAAGGACAAAATAAAAAGCCATCAATGTTGTGAATAGAAGCACTATCCATAAGGCCTGTCTCTGTAGAATTCCATATTATATATCAGTACCATAATATCATTTCACCTTCACGCTTCCGAGTTTGCCGTCGTGAGCAGTTTCAGCCCTTGCGATCATTTATAGTGTTTAGAAAATCCAACATCCCGCCCGTCCATCATACCGCCCACACATCTAGCTGCCACCAACTACATGTAACAATGATCACATTTCCTTCCCCTCCCTACCCCTTCCACTCACTGGCACACGCTACCTCAACCCATGGAGCGCAACGCGCCAAATTCACCATCTAGCAGCGTGCATGGTCAACAGCACCCAGCCAATGATGCACTCCACATGTGCACACTCAGCCACTTCTGCGCGGGCAGCTCCAACCATCATAACAAAGGATTTGAGACCACCAGCCCCCACACCCTGCCGCCGCGTTCTGCGGCTGCAGTTCGAGAAACCATCGCTCAATCACAATCGCCACCACACTAGCGATCAAGTGTCGTCTCATTAGTCCTTCCAGAAATCTCTATATCGTTTACGAACGCATTTCTAGTTTTTATTGAACATGCTCGGAAACGGCTTCGTGAACGGAAGTCGCTATACGCCTGTACTGAACCAAATTTTCCGCCATACAAAGATTTCAATGGAAATGATCCGGACAGAACTTCTTCGTTTATCGAATATTATCTGTAAGCCGTGTCGTTATAACGGGAGTGCCCTGTATTCATGTTAAAATTGTCAAAATGATTTTAAAAGCCCTTTACTTCTTTAAATTGAACAACATGAAAGAGATTAATGAATTCTGCAGTTCAAATGTACATACCATGCGCTCATTTTCGTGAACCAGTTCACACATCACCAGTTTCATACTTTGACAGCAGCTGAAGGCAATCAGTTGATCCTGGCACGCACTCAGAGACCACTAAGGGATAGGAAGCAGAAGTGATAAACTGATGAAAAATTGGTTGAGGTATAGAAGTGAGCGAGTGACTGAGAGTTTTGGGAATAACAACATTTCAAAAATATTCAAAAAGCCATCAACTGACATTTCATGTTAATTTCGATTCAAAAAAACAGGTGTCACTATGGCTAAGGGTGGGGCAATAGTAATAGCATTATAGTGAAATATCATGCATTATTTTGGTGGAGATTTGTAACCTGCAGTCCTGCAATATCAATGCTAGGTTTAGTTCGGGGAAGGAGAAGGGTGGGTGCAAGGAGCATTCGCAGCTACAGGAATGGCCATAATTATAACAAATACACAATGTA
>JZLH01S0633441.1:32331-51779 GCA_001188425.1 Eucidaris tribuloides | reverse complement strand
CCTACCTGGCAACTCCTCCGTGGACGACTCCCACTTGATAACTCCCCTGCAGGACAGCTAATTTTCGGATATCGGTACATACGGAGGTAGATCTAGTCCACTTTTCTTCGGCAAGAATCAGCAAGAACACGGCGCGACGATCCCATACACAGACGTACGTACGTACGCACGTCACGCCGCACAGTGGGCCAGAATGGCTCCAAAGTGCGCCAAAATTGGTATCCACTAAGTGTTATTCAAAAAATTCTCAAAAGTTGAGTTTTTCGGGGTAATTGGACCCGTGGAATTGAATGAAAATATTTTCGAACATCTGTGACGTCATTGAAATACCGATTTCTGATTGGTTGCAAAAATCCAATGAAAAAACCCTATTTCTCAAGTCCTAATATTGCTTAAATGATGGGCCTCGGGGCTCAGGGTAATCAGACCCAGAGAATTCAATGGAAATGCTTTCAACACCTGTGACGTCATGAAAATACCAGTATCTGATTGGCTGCCGAAATAAAATGAGAAATAACATATTTCCCAAGTCCTAATATTGTTTAATGATGGGCCTCCGGGTAATCTGACCCGGAGTATTCAATAGAAATGTTTTCAAATACCTATGACGTCAGTAAAATACCGATTTCTGATTGGCTGCTGAAGTAAAATGAGAAATAACACATTATGTCGCTGTCTTTAGAAAATTGATTATGTGATCACTGTGCTTGTACATCAACTATGAAAATGATGTTAAAGGTCATACGGTGCGTAACTGAATTTAAAGGGGAGGGTCCTACAGGATATTAATTGCTTTAATAATAAATTTGTAATCTCTGATTTTTCCTCTTAAAAGAAAAATTGGTAATGCAGGCAATAATCAAGAAATAAAAGAAACGTGTATCATAAATGATAGTGTAAGTTTGCGTACGAAATTTACAGTATACTTTCATCTTTGAAAAAATGTTTTTCAGCAACTAAAACCAGACTTATATAGAACTTGTTCATCTTATTTATGGAACCTTGCCGTTACCGAACCACTAGTCTAGTTCAACGTTTCAATGGTGTGTGTGACTGTCAATGTGCCAAGGAAAATCGGCTGCAACATAAAAAAATGGCAGAAGACGGCAGCCAAATCTGATATCGATTTAAAGCTTTGACATCAGAGACAATGGGGGTAATGAAATAAAATTAAAAATCGGTGAATATCTTAACATTTCTTTTGGATTTATAAAAAAAAAATGTGCAATTTTTTTTTAGTGAATTACCCTTAAATATATTTTGAAAGAATAACAGAAACATGTATCACAAATGAGACAAAGCAAGCTTGTCAATGAAATTTACCATACACTTTTAAGTTTGGAAAAGGTGGTTTCAGTAAGTGAAACCAGCCTTTAAAAAACATTTTTTTTTACCAATCTCATATCGGCGTAGACACCCTGCCGTTTCAGAACCACGGCTTATTCCGCGGTCACAACTCACAGCCACACAGCCACATGTCGCGCGCCCCCACGCGCCATACAACGGTGCGTGTGTTTGCTAATCTTTCAGCTGCGGACCAAAATTAACACATTTTCTGGGTCAATGTGCCAAGGAAAATCGGCTCTAACGTGACAAAAGGGTAAAGATGGGAGCCAAATCTGTTATCAACGTAAAGCTTAAACATCAGACAAAATGGTACTGATAGAATAGAAGCGGAAATATACGGAAATCTAAACATTTCTCCTGATTTATAAAAAAAAATATGGAAAATTAATCAATTTTTCAGTGAATTACCATATAATATTTGATTAAGATTGAGTTTCTATCTATTTTAAACCAATTTATGCAATAAAATGTCCTATCAGGAGTATGTCAGAGCAATTTCATATCAATTACTTTAAAATTTTATGATGAATTGAAAGATTTATTAAATAAATCGCTTTTGCAATAAAATTGGGAATATGTAGGATTTTGTCGCTTCAAGGGGCAAATTCACCCCTTTAATGAGCATACCAGAATTACATATTTTACCGAGGTATTCTTTAATATATTATCTATCAAATGGGGAAGAAAAAACTTTTAAAAATAAATCACCCAAACTGACTTTTGGCGCACTTTGGTTCCTCCCTGACCCACTGTGCGCCGCCTGCAGACACCTTTAATTTGTACATTATGCACGCAGTGGCTGTTCTAATGTGCAACCATACCCCTCCTTAACCGCTCTGGGACGATCTGTCATTAGAGCATTAAAATCATTGTAGATAGATAGATGGATAGATAGATAGATAGATAGATAGATAGATAGATAGATAGATAGATAGATAGATTACATATTAAATTCAGGTGGTAGCTTTAATCAGATTTTAAATCAGATTAAATCAGATTTAATCTTGTCCTCCTTAATTCCTCATACACAAGGGCCGTTGTATTAATTTAGACATTAGCTAGTTGTCGTTTATTTGTAAATCACAAATTTTAATTAAATTTCTTCTTCTTTTATTCTTTTTATCTGTATTTAAGACAAACACATTCATCAAACCAAGGACAGCAACCCATGGATGACGGGACTTACATGGGACTGTTACCCACAATTACAGCACCAGAAATGACATCTACCCTATCGTCAGAAGCGCGTAACATTGACATGAAAGCGGGACCTTCTATAACTACACCAGACATGACTTACGAAGAGGTGTAATCAAGCGCGTCTTCGAAAATGAATCCTTTGTACGAAAATCAACGTGTCGTGTAATTCTTCGTCTAATCTTTCACTTGCTCTTCTTCTCATCCTTCTTTTTTTTTTTTTGCTTCATGTAAACTGTTACAAACAGATTTGCATGCTATCTGCACAATCACATGAAATCAATGATGCAGACTACATAACACCAATCTGATTTTGCTGTTGATCGGAACTTCAGTAGTTAGTTATAACTGGTACATTATAATTAAGGTTTAAATTAACTGTATACACACGCATTAAACAAACCAGAAATGGGAAACGTTTAAAATTTCTTCTTCTCCTCCTCCTCCTCCTCCCTCCTCCTCCTCTTCTTCTTCTTCTTCTCCTTCTTCTTCTTCTTTTTCTCCTCTTTTTCCCGCTCCATGAAAACTGTTATAACATAATGACCCTATGTATACTTTGTTTCATGTGCAAGCTAGTCATGAGAATAATAATAAAATTCAATTTCAGAGACGCATAATACCATAAAACAGTCTCTCTGCGTATTGTTTTCATATTATTGGCGGAAATGTGTTAAAATATTCTGTCTGAAATGCTTTTGGAATATGTAAATTGCAATTGAAGTCGGATAGATGTTCTTTATCGTCAAAAGCGCGATTATTTGGTAATGTAAATTGCTATCATACTTCAATCTAGTATATAAATGAATCTTATTTTTGTTTTGTTTTTCTTATGCCAATCACGTCTCATCTTGTACAATGGATATGTATTATACAGGGTGGCCCAGAAAGAATGCTACGAGTATGATCGCTAATTTCTTCAACATTATCGGCAAAATGTCATTAATTTTTACTTTGTTGGTTAGAACATTCTTTTTCCAATAACATGATACCAAGATCATTGATTTTGAGTAAGGCGTTTTGATTCTAGGGCCATTTTTCGGAGGCAATGCAATTTCCCAAATTTGCCAAATTTTCAACAGCGGCGGTCATCGGAACGACGAGATATTCTGGCGTCTCAGATAACCATACCGGACAAACCGCGATGACAATGGAGACATAGCTCGCATCGTCTTCCTTATGAAAGCGATGGCATTCCAGCCCTTTTGTCATTGCGGTTAGTCCGGTATAGCAAGCTGAGACGCCAGAATATCTCGGCGTTCCAATGACCGCCGCCGTTGAAAAATTGGCAAATTTGGGAAATTGCATTGCCTCCGAAAAATGGCCCTAGAATCAAAACGCCTTACTCAAAATCAATGATCTTGGTATCTTTTAATTGGAAGAAGAATGTTCTAAGCAACAAAATAAAAATCTATGACATTTTACCGATAATGTCGAAGAAATTAGAGATCATACTCGTACCATTCTTTCTGGGCCACCCTGTATATTATTTCAATTTATTATCCATATTTTTTTAATGTAGTTATAAAATAAGTCGTTTCCTACATTAAATGCCAATGATCGTTGTTAGTATTAGTATACGGTACATGATGTATATACTATAGCTTAACAGCAAACAATTTTGTGCTTATAAATTACTTTTATTATTTCTAATAATCTACAAACTGGGCCTGGTTTGATGTGATAATGTGTTGAGGTTTTCATCATTTTGTACACAGTTATCGCATACTTGTGTCTTTTTTGTTGCCAAATTAGTACGTAACTGGTCTCGGTTCTTGATCTGAATGACATTGAGTTTATATTTCTCGTGGGTTATTTTCTTTATATATTGCAAGATTGATGGAGTCACATATTGATGATATGTCGCTATTGGTATAAACATTGGATATCTAATTGGTCCGAGCAAGAGAACTGACAACAGACAATGCAACTTCCACATCAATGCTAAAAGTTTCATCCAGTCTCACCTCAATGTACAAGACATATTTGGCTATGTATAGAGTGTTGAAATATTTTGAAAACATCAGAACTAATTGTCAGAAAATTGCATAAAATTCTGTCATTGAACTGTGATCACAGACTTTCCAGTATTATTAAGTGTTGTTAATTGAAGATTTTTTTTCATTGAACTGTGATCAGTGACTTTCCAGTATTAAGTGATGTAAATTGTTTTTTTTTTTAGATTTACAACCAAAATTTATGTGAAAATAATTAATGAAATATTATAATCGAAAAGAAAATAATTCGAGAGACCACTTAAATGATGAGTAGTGTCTATTACATGTGGTACATGTTTGTTCTAAGTTCCAATATGATTACGCATATTTGGCATATCTAATTGCAAAATTATTTCTGTCAGTTATTTGTCCCCTGTCTATTTTTTTATTCACCTAAATAAGTAATTGTGTTTTAATTGATGATTTGAATTAGATTTTCCGTGCTATTTTTTTTTAGTTTTCTGTAATTAATTACTGAAATGATACCTTTTAGTAGTAGTTTTGTAACTAAGTAATTGGTGAAATTTAATATATTAGATAGATTGTTACGTTATGTGTTGTATTTCCATTTGATTTGTTTATTGGTTAATTAACAATGTGAGTAATTTTGTATAAGTTTTTTGTTGTTGTATTTCACATGTATTTTTTTATGATTTTGTACACTGAACAGTTTCAGCGCTGGGCTGCATGTTATCAGTTTTTCAATAAACCAATTTATCTACCAAATTATCTATCTATCTATCTATCTACTCGATTGGAGTCTAATCATCTCCAAAATGCCTTATAATGCCACCAATCGTATACCTTGTTTCGCATCCAGATTGTGATTGTGGAATATATTTGTCTTGTCGTTTTGCGTATATAATCTGAAATTTTTATCATAAAAATTGTGGATGTCAGATGTTGGAAATAATTGTTTTCGCAAAACTGCACAATTTCTGTAAAAATTGTTGTCGATAACCAGACAGATGGTTATTTCTGCGGTTTTTCTATTACACCAGACTTCTTTCAAGTTATATCAAACCACATGTATATGCATATTATGTTCTCAATTTATCACAATGATTATTATTGAAATGTAATGATTATAAAATAAGCGCTTTTCGTCATTTGATTTCAGTGATCGCTGTTGATATAAATACGGTGTGTTTACATAAATACCGAAGCTTAACAATAAAACATCCATTTATTTGAAACAATTATATTCGTAATTGTTTATTTTTTTTTACTCTACTTATCAAATGCACTGGTTGGTGTTGCTGATAATTGGTAAATGAGTTATCTTTTTTAATTTAAGTATGTTTTGTGTTTTTTTGTTGCTATAATAATCACATTTTACAAAACTAACGAAATATACATGAATGAAAACAGTAAAAAACTAATAATGCTAATAATATATTTTTCTTTTTATCCAAAATCATTGGGTAAAATAGTAAGAGGCGACTTTGAAATAGAAATTCAGCTGTATAATAGAAAAGAAAATGCAAGATTGCTCTCACAATAAAGTTATAATATTGTGAGAAAATATCACTACAATAAGAAAAAAAAAAACGTACTCCGACACTAAACCGTCTATAATAATAATCATGAAACATTTTTGTATAGCGCATAATACATAGGCAAAATAGCATGTCTCTATACGCATTTTACAAAAGGAGTGGAAATGATGCACTGGGTTCAGAATTGTTTACAAAATGCTAAATAAGAGTGTTTTCAAACTATTTCTAAACTTTTCGTGTGTTTGTATATTCCTAAGATATTCTGGAAGATTATTCCATGAAACAGCAGCTGCATATAAAAATGATCTTTCCCCATATGACTTTGTCACAGTATGTGGGACCTGTAATATTGACTTTTTACTTGAACGAAGCATTCTTTCAGGTTTATATAGTGTTAACAATTCGATGAGATACAATGGAGCAAATTGATGAAACATTGGTAGGCTAATAAAAGTACTTTATAATGTATATGGGATTGGATAGGTAGCCAATGTAAGTTTTTTAAGACTGGGGAAATTGGTTCATGTTTCGTTGTTTGTGTTACGAGTCGCGCTGCTGAATTTTGAAGGAGCCGTTATCTTTGAATTTGACGAGACGGAAGACCAAAAAGCAAACTATTACAAAAATCAAAATGGCACATAATGAAAGCATGAAGTAGGCGCTCAGTAGTTGTCTTGTCCAAAAAATTGCGAATTTTACCTATTTTGTGCAGTCCGAATGATGCCGATCGACATTTATGTGAAATAGAATTTTCAAATGTGAATTTATCATCAAAAGTAACCCCTAAGTTTTTACAGTAAGTTTTTTGGCAGTAGGTCTAATATCATCATTATTTCTCTTAAATGTTATATACAGTTGCGTATCGTCTGCCTAAAACATTTTGTGAACCCCATGTGTATCAATAATGTCTTCTAGTATAAAGCGTGAATAAGACTGGACCGAGTACGGACCCCTGAGCAACCCCTTGAGAAACGATATGTCTGGATGACAGCTCGTTTCCAATCACTACAGTGTGAGTGCGTTGGGATCTATCCAGGTAATTGCTTGACCGTCAAGCGCAGTCTCAAGTCTCAAACAAAATGTCATGCTTAATTGTATCAAAAGCGCAGGAAAAATCCAGCAGCACAAGAATGACTTCATCTCCTTTATCAAGAGATAAAAGGATGTCGTTCGTTACCCGCACAAGAGCCGCTTCAACGCTATGATACAAGTGGTAACCAGATTGAGACGTACTTTGTATACAGACTGAAGTTAGTCATATATTGTTGAAGTTGAAATACAGCAATTCCCTCCAGCAGTTTACCAAAAAACATAAGATTTAATATTGGGTGATAACTTTTTGCATCATTTACATGAGTGGCTGAACCTTTCAATCGAGGCAATATTTGCACACTTAAAACTCTCTGGAAAAGAGCCCGTCAATAATGAATCATTAATGACCTGTGTCATAAAAGGTAATAATTCGTTGAGGAAATTCTTCATAAAAGAAGTTGCGCATGGAACTGGGTCCAGTTCACATGTTGTTGAAGAAGAAGTTTCAATGAACTTGGCAACCTCGATCTCAGTCACGGATCTGAAGTGGGTGAATGATGAAGTTGCAAGCCTCTCAGGGAATTTGAGACTATTGTCGACAGTTGATGGCAGCAGCTTATCAGTGATTAGCTTAACTTTCTCTGTAAAATATCTTGAAAAACGTTCTTACAAAGACATTTCAAACAAAGACATTTCAAAACCATCATTACTTGGAAGGGTGTTTGATGATTCTGGTTGTAACAGGTGTTCAACTTTCCTGAGAAGTTCCCGTGAGAAACAGTCCTTTAGCTGATTACGGTGATATGTTCGCTTAGCCGTGAGTTGATTATTATAACGATGTGAGGCTTTATTGTAGATCTGGCGGTCAATTTCAAGACCATGTGGTGAACAAATTTTCCTTTCTAGCACTCGAAGTCTCTCCTTCAATTGTTTAAGTTCAGCATTGTACCATGGAGGATCTGGTCGATATCTGACAGTTCTAACGATTTCTGGTGCATGCCTCTCTACAAGTGAGGACAGAATAGTTTTAAACTGATCAGCTCGCTCATTCAGATCTTCGCATGGAGAAACATACAGATCTGACTGGAGAATGTTTCCGCGAAAAGTTTCAATATCAATGCTGTGGATCTTCCGGGTCTAATTATTTCCAATTTCAGTGTTGGAAGCGTTTGAATGTCCAGTTTGCACATAACAGCAGCATGATCTGAAGGTAAATAAGACGTTGAGCTGAAATCACTGACGAAACTGTCTGAGGATCTGGTGAGTATGAGATCGAGCGTGTTACAACCGCTGTGCGTTGGGAACGACACGTGCTGTTGGAAGTTGATGCTGATAGAAGAGCTGAAAAATTGGATGAATTAACATAATTGGTAGAATCAACATGGCAATTAAAGTCACCAACCATTAATAATTGATGAGGTGATGATATGAGCTGTCCCATAAAGGTGGAAAACTCGCGGAGAAAGAGCTGTTCAGTCGAGTCTCCTGTGGCCGTGCGTTGGGGTCGGTAGATGACAATCAGTCGAGTTGAAACATGTCGACATGAAGTTACAAGGATGTCTAAATGTTCAAACGAACTGAAATTAGAAGTCGTCTCGTAGATCTTGGCACAAAAACACTTTCTAATGCATATTCCGACACCACCGCCGATACGAGATAACCGGGGCTTATGGTACCAATTATAATCTTTCAGAGCTGAGGTAAGCTGAGCAAGAGGGTAGCTGTCACGGTCGTTTCCAGAAAACCACGTCTCTGTCACTGCCACAATATATAAGATGATCACTAATGAAATCACATAACATGTGCATTTTATTGTTAAGAGACCGCGCATTCCACATGGCGAATCTTGTGTGGTCACCAGTCCGCTCATGTGATTTGGCCTGTTCCAGAAGATGCCGCCGACAGCGACCGCCCTTACTAACCCTCTTGGTGTGTCGTTTACAGATATCCAAATTGTTTAGCTTTACCCACATTTCTGGAGACACCTTACATGTACAGTATTCATTACATCTCAAGCTTAAAAGCGCATCTACATCATGTTGAATTCTATTAGAAATCAAGGCTTCCTGACTTTGAGTATTGCCTTGATTAATTAATGAATTACAGTTGTTGCTCAGAGGACCAGGATTGGGATGTACATTCCAATGTGGTCAGGGAGTATGGCAAATCCGGTAATCTGTATAGTTAACGATCTTTTACAGATGCTTTTGTTGCGATGGCATGGATCTATGGTTTGTCATCATAACAGGGAAAGGGCCTAGCTGTTCTAGGGATGTAGGAGGAAAGACGAAGCTTGGGTATACTAACAGCATGTGGGTGACTGCTTGCAGAAGACTGAGTTAAGCGTACATGAGTTGTTACATTTGGCAGGATATGAGCTAACCCTGAGGATGGTGTCATGAAGAAGTGTCGGTAAGACGTGCAGAGGGATGCAACTTTCCTTCTGTGTTCCAGTGGGAGAATTCCTGCTGTTAGTGGATCATAGATGTTCAGTAAACGGAGAGCTTTCCTTTAAATACTGCATCTCTAGTAGCACAAGTGCTGTAGTACCTGCTCCGGACCATATGAAAAGCATACTTCATGAGTGGACGTATGCCTTGTAGATGATGATACGTGCTTGGAGAGGGAGGAGGTTTTTAGTACTTCCCAGAATGTATAAACTCCTGGCAGTTTTCTTGGCACAGTCTTTGATGAAAGATGTCCATGATAGCGTGCTGGAGATTGTGACCCCAAGGACAGCAATGCTTTGAGTTGATATCAGTTCTTTGTTCATGAATTAGAGAGGAGGGTGGTGCAGCACTCGCTTCCTACTGATGATCATCTCCTCAGTTTTGCTGGCATTGAAGGTGATGCACCATAGTCAGAAGCCCATTTCTCAATTGTATAAAGGTCACGCTGCAGGCTCCCTGCACAGGTATCTCTGAGCTTTGGGTTTTTCATGATAACATGAAGAGTTGAATCATCTGCAAACAGATGGAGATCGTTCTCTAGGTGTGAAACTAGGTCATCAATGTACATCAGAAAGAGTAAGGGATCAAGTACACCCCCTTGGGACACTCCAGTAGATAGGGGTGTTGCAGACAAAGTGAATCCATCGAGCACAACGGCCTGTTGTCTATCAGCTAGGAATGATGAAATCCGGCCATGTAGGTCTCCTTGAATTCCAAAGGAGGTCAGTTTAGATAGAAGACCGCAATGCCATACACGATCAAAGGCTTTCTTTATATCTAACGCTAGAACTCTAATTTCTTGTTGGGTGTCGAGAGCGTCATTCCACCACTGGGTTAATGTAAGAAAAAATGTCAATTGTAGATCTCTTCTCACGGAATCCATACTGGGTGTCATAGAGTAGCTGGTGTTTGTCAAGATGTTTTCGAATATGGTCACATATGAGGCTCTACATAACTTTGGAAATTATGGACAGTAGAGATATGGGCCTGTAGTTCGAAGGATCTTGTTTGTTTCCCTTTTTGGGGACGGCAATCACATGTGCAGATTTCCATTCTGAAGGAACTGTCTTTGTGTCGAGAGAAATCTGGAACAGTTTGGCTAGTTTTGGAACAAGCTCAGGTGCACGTTTCTTAAGTACAGTGGCAGAGATTCCACCTGGGCCATATTGGCCTTGGAAGCGTCAAGAGAGCAGAGTCTTTTGAGAACCTTTTTGGGCCAGAATTTCATGGTTGGGAGAGATTCGTTGGTTCTTAGTGGTATATCTGGAGGATGCTTGCCTCTGTCAGCAAGATGAGCATTCGCAGCAAATGTGTTGTTCAGAAGCTCGGCCTTGTCTTTTACAGCACTGAAAGTTTGTCCATCCCTTACTAGCGGAGGAACAGCAGAAGTTTTATTACTGCCAGTCACAGATTTAACAAGTTTCCATCACTCCTTGTTGTCAGCATATTTTAGTTTCTGCTCTAGCTGCTGTCAGATTTATTAACGAGCTCGACGTATAGTACGCTGGCATTCAGATTTTGACTTCATGTACAACATCCAACAGTCCTTGGTATGATCTTTCTCCACCTTTTGTATGCCTTTTGCTTTCTCTGAATTGCTGCGTGGCACTCGTCATTAAACCAGGGTTTGTCAGAGTACCGATGCGTAGTAAATTTTGAGGATATGAAAACGTCCATGGTATCAGTAATGTTGTCCTTAATGCAGTACCATACTGCATTGGCACTTTGTCAATGCACTTTGGCACCAAAGTGCATTGGCACTTTCGAAAGAGAGGTCCACTCAACATCAGCAAGGTATATGAACGCAATCCACCCCAATCAGCTTTTTCTTAATTCCAAACTTTGTGCTTTCCATGTTTGCTCAATGCTGAAAGTCTATAGTTGGCCACAGAAGATACAACACAGTGGTCAGATGAAGCAAGAGGAGCGTCGACAGTGACAAAGTGGTTGTCTGATGAAGTGGTGAGAAAGACATCCAGTTTGGAGTTGTTTCCATCTTTACCAATCCGGGTAGGGTGTCAACAAGTTGTTGGAGGTTGTTGAATAAGGCAAACTCATATGCATATTCACCATGAATATCAGTCTTTTTGCTCCCAGCCATTCCTCATGGTGTGCATTCAGATCACCAAGTACAGTAACCTCTGACCTTGGATGACGTTCCTGAATAACATCAATATACTCAGATATAACATCAAACACAGAATCATCAGATGGCGGTCTGTGGATGGAGAATAAGAATACCAGTAGGCCTGGGAGATGCAGTTTCATACTAGTCAATTCATGCTGTGGATGCTCAAAGTCAGGCATTCTTATAGCGGTAAAAGCATCGCCATAGTAGACTACAAGTCCACCCCAGCCAGAGTCATTTCGTCGATCCATCCTGAAGAAGGAGTAGCCAGGTACTGCAAGTATTTCATCATCAATCTTACTATTCAGGAAAGTTAGATACGAAAAAGATGTGAGGACGAGTGGAGAGAAGGTTATGCTCGAGGCAGTCCCAATTTGTACGAATACCTCGAATATTTGTGAAACTTGTAGTGAATTTGTTTTGAAGAGGTCCAGGGTTTGGATGAATGTCACCGCTGACAAGCAACAAAATCATCTCATGGATCATAAGTAAAATCACAATTCCATAATCTTGGTCATTTCTTTCAAAGGTCATCAACAAAAAATCAGTTCGTTTTGAGGCTTTTCTTACTCGTGACGTGACAATAGGATGAGATGACTTGGGCAGTAAACCCAAGCCAAATATAACCAGGGGCCTGAACCACTTACTCTTAGGACTGTAACAGAGTTTCCCCCTTCACCACCCGTACGGATGCAAGCTAGGGTTTTCATCCCCGTAGGGAGCCTGGCCGTTTACCTCCCCTATATAAAACTACGCCTGTCGTGTGAACAGCCACATTCAAGTAGGCAACTCATTCCCACAAAATAATACATACTTGGAAATGTCAGTTTAGTTTAGAGGACTTTATTTACTAGTCAGTGTGATGAAAGTTGTATAGATTCGAATAAACTTAATGAATAAAGTGAGTGTCACTAATCTAACCTATTATGATATTGAGTGTTTGTACTGAAGTATCATCTGTACACTTTCGGGTACGGGTGTAAGTAATGGCATTTGTGATTTAGAATGCAATTTGGTGGGGAAAGGAGAAGTGGTTTCAGTGCTGTCACATGACTCTTGCGGTACTTGAACCTAAACTAAGCGGGACTTTGGGTGCAAACTCTTGGTTCTGAAGAAAGAACCCCATCCATTTTTGTATGAAAACACACAGTGTTCGTAAAGTTATATATATATTCTCCAACTAGAAGTGTAACTGAAACAGATTTTTTTTTATGACAATGTATGACATGGACCTAATTATTATTATTAATTATATATCGTGTTCATACGATTTATTAACGTGAAATGAGGAAGTTAGATTATACGCCATATTCGTTCCAAGATTTGTTGCGATTTGGGCAGGGCAGTGGTAGGACAGTAAAGTTAATTTCAGAGATCTGATCCCCAAGATTCACCACAAAGTTGAAGGAAATTCTACCATGTTTCTAATTTTGGTGATTTGTGCTTCAATAACGACAGCTGTAAGTGCAGGTGAGTCAGATATCAGTCAAATAGATATCCAATGTAACCATTTTCTTTTCGGAATATAAGTCAGGCCACGGATGTCTGCACAGCTAGTACTATAATAGTCTGGTGTATAGAGAATCAATTGCTGGATTGCTTGCCAATAAACCAGAGGCTGCGGTATTTTAATGTATTTTGCACCATTTTATTTTACCTTTTCTGTAATTTACTTGTGCTTATATATTTAACTGGGCCTCGATGAAAACCATGTAGTGATTGTGGTACCCTTTAAAATATGTCAAAAGAATTTTCAAATATACATAAATCAATCAATCAATCAATCAATCAATCAATCAGTTAACAGAAATTTAAACAAATAACTAAATAAACAAAATAAAAAGAAGTAAATAAATTGTATTTATTCCACCAGATTTTGTAGGATTGTTATGTGGGGTTGTTTTTTGTTTATTTCCTTTACAAATTATAGTCAAATGGATTGGACTCAATGCACTTAATGCGCATTGTAACAATTGTAAATAGTATGACATTATCCAATTGAACATACTTGTCTACTTTTAACAGCAGAGTTAATGCAGCACATGGATTAAAGGGATAATGGGTCTGCGTATTGATGTCTTTAAATTTATAATTCAACACGGACAAACACACATATGCGCACACACAACTCATGGGTGGGTCCACACACGATCCTACCTTTGTACGCTACTAGTATCTGTGATCAGATTTTGATATTTTTCTTGTATTTTCTCCAATATCATCAATCAGATGTCAGTGAATGTCCTGGATGCACTCAGCAATGTTATGGTTCAACGTGTGAATATTACGATGGCGCATACTGGTGTCTATGTCCTCTGGGATATACCTACACTGGGAAATGCACCGGTACGTTTGTATCTTCATCCGCTTCATCATTCAATATCATAATATTTGTACTCCTATTCGATATAGTATTGTCCAATTATTTTGTAGGTAATCGAATCACACATGGAATGAAACTCAATTAAATCCATCCAAACAAATTTTAAGGTATTTCATTTCATTTCATTTTATTCAACCATAAAAAAATATAATCAATCAGTCATTTTGTATATTAAACATAGCTTACATATGGTTTGGCACCCCTGAAGCTTGTTAAATTGGGTCCGAACAAACAATACAGAGTAATTAATGAAATTACCATCAAATTGATACAGATACAATAATGTTTTATTACAATAATACAATACAATACAATATAATACAGTAGAACATAAAATACACACTATCTTGCACACACAACTCACACGAGCACACAGAGATCCCTGAGACAGATAACATAGACATTCACACAATTAGGCCTACAAAACAAAGACAGACTGACATTTGCAGTAGACTGACAAACACACTTAAAGGTACATATGCACGCTCAGGCACACACAAACACAAACACACAAAACGAATACAGACACATGCAACCACACGCACACACTCACATCCACACACACACACACACACACACACACACACACACACACACACACACACACCACCACCACCACCACCACCACCACAACCACCACCACCACCACCACTACCACACCATACCACGCCGCACAGGTGGTCTAATGATTATTTCCAAGCTGATTTTTTGAATTAGTATTAATTCCATATATTGTATGACTTTTATGAAATGTTTATTTTTCATTTCTTTTCAAAAGTCAAATGGCAGATGTGACTGAAAGCGATCAAGGTGCATTTAACAATGGTTAACATTGGATTTGATATTATTTAACTCTACATATTTTGCTTTACTCTAAAAATCACAGTTGATGTTATGTTTCAAAATCTAAGGATAGGTGTTGTCCCCCGGTCCCCCCCCCCCCCAATATCTCAATTATACTGTTCTGTGGTAATTTCGCACTGATGTCCTTTCTTCGGAATTCAAGGCCTGGTGGTGCCATCAAAATAGATGAAAAGCGGCCATTACATACAATTTGAACGAGATCCTTCATTGGTCTGCCTTGTCGTCTAGGCGAGAATACCTCCTTTGGTCGTTTTCCTCTGGTGTTTGCAATTGCTCTAAACTTGTAGAAAACATCCTGATCAACCCCCGGCACCCCGAATACTTGACATTCCGTCACTTGCCTGCCAGAACCCAAGCCCTTTTCAGTTCCCCCTCTCGTCTTCTACCTAAGATCTGGGATACACTGCCAACAGACGTTAAAGACGCTGCTGTGCTCTCACCTCTTTCTTCCTTTCTCAGCTCTTTGAAATCCGCCATTTTATCAGTTCAGTAAATTCTAATAATACCACCCTCCCTTTACATATCCCACTTCACATGCTCCATCTCACTGATTTGTATTATGATTTATTTATTTGGCTACTACGAAAATCGTTAGGAGCTTACACATTGCATAACTTTTCTCAACATTTTACTAAACTCCTCAAAAAAAGTTTGGAAATCTGAGTTTGATCGGTTGTATCTCCCATGTCGTAGTACTTCTCAATGCAAACTTGGTATCATCGGAAATATTATTTAATTTTCTTTTAAATGATACCCTACTTTTTATGATTATGCCATCAGGGAAAGGGCAGTATCTTAAAATGTGGTATAAAACGTAAATTGAAAAGCTGCAAAATAACCAAAGTTCGGGAAGTCACCCAATTGTTGCTGTTGTTAATGAGTGAGTTTCCCAATGTCTGTTTGGTTGTTATGCACTCTAATGTGAACACTGACACGGATTGAAACAAACACCTGCACAGTAAGCAAACAACAACAACAACAACAAACACTGAAACAACCAAATAAACAAACATGTATGGGGATTTAAAGAACTGGACATAAAGCATTTTATCTCACAAAATTTTCCCCACATTAACACAACACAGTAATTAAAAAAAAGTAGCAGGGGCTTGATTTGCATGGATTTTCATGTTTATCTTCACATGGATCTTTGATTTCATCAATGTTCATTGATTTTGATGACATGATAAAAGTTCAGTATCGGGTGGATGACCTGCACCACCGCCTGGCACCGCTTCCCTGTTCTGTTGATGGGCTTTGTGATTCGTTGCTGTGGGATGGCATTCCACTCGCCAATCAGTAATTGACGCAGACCTGCCAATGTCGTTGCATTTGTGACTCTCTTCCGTACAACCCGGCCGAGTTGATCCCACAAATGTTCAATAGGGTTGAAGTCTGGGCTGTATGCAGGCCAGTCCATTCATTCCATACCCTCTCTCTGAGAAAAATCCATGCAGCTCAAGCCCTGCCACTTTTTTTAATTACTTTGTGGTAAAAGGTCCGTGAGATAAATGCATAATGTCCAGTTTTTAAATGCCCGTACATGTTTGTTTGTCTGTTTGTTTGTTTGTTTGTTTGTTTCACTGTTTGTTGTTGTTGTTTGCTCACTTGTGCATGTGATTGTTTCAATTCATGTCAGTGTTCACATTAGAGTGCCTAACAACCTAAGAGACATTGGAAAACTCATTCATTAACAACAACAACCATTGGGTGACTTGCCGAACTTTTGGTCATTTTGCAGCTTTTCAATTTACACTTTACACCACATTTTAAAAAACTGCCCTTTCCCTGATGGCATAATCATATCAAATAGGGTACCATTTTAAAGAAAATTAAATAATCTTTCCGATGACATCAAGCTTGCATTGATTAGTACTACAAAACGGGAGATATTAGCGATCAAACTCAGATTTCCAAACTTTTTTTGAGGAGTTTATGAAATAATTTTGATTTATGCCTAACCAAAATTCTTGATTTGACTTAATCGAAACTGATTTGATTTCATTTAGTCTACAACTTTTTAAAGGTACATGTATTCAGTCAAGTGAAATTGCCTTCATTATTCTACACTATGTGCAAACTATAATTATTTTCATATTTTTGACACAATTTTTTGTGTAATTAGGGGTGTTGCTTTTGTTGACTTTATGTGAATTCAGTTACAATTTGCATAACTGTTTTCCTTAACAATTACTTCTGTATGCTACTATGTTATTTAATTTGATTATTAGTTTGATTTAATTGAATTAACTTAGTCTGAAGATCCGATCCTCAGCCAATTTTAATTGTATTCACTTGATTTAATTTTTTAACACTAAACCCAAACTATATTCTCATGTCTTAGTCACAATATATGTGTGTATATATATATACAGTTTTATGAGACACCAGACTGAACTTAGAATATTCAAATTTGCTATATTTCTTCTAATAAATCAATTGCAATTCCTATTCATGTGTGATCAAGACTTAGGAGAAAGCTTTCACAGTGGCTTAAGATCCATTTATACTGGCCATTAATGTTGGCTGCTACACCAAGCACAGCATTGCATGTGTAACACTTTATGTGGGAAATTAAATGTTACACGTGCAAGCATTTTTATCAAATCATATTACAAGATAATAGCCAATTGTGGAAAACGTTTAAAGCATATGAATGACCCTATTATGTCATATTTTTTTTTTACCTGAAAATTAGATAACAGTGGGAAGTAAGGATAGAAAATATGCATTTTGTGATATATATGCAAAATGACACAGAATTCCCCCTAGCCGTAAATTAAGCACATTTTACCAAAAATAACAAAAAATGTGAAAATAAGTTGAATCTCCAATTATGTTCTTATGGTAGATTTGAGTATGGATATAAATATATCGCTTTATAGAGATAGATATCACTGTTAATGTAGCAGTTAGGTGGCAATCCTCCGTACAAGTTAAAAAAAAAATTGTATTTATGAATACCCCCACCCCTTTAAAGTGATAGGCTAACATTGTGGAACTTCAATTTAAAAAATTTGTCAAACTTTGATATCTACATAGTAGTGTTCAAATGGACAAATAAACACCCTAGAAAACAAAAGTTTGGAAAGTTACACTGCCAATGGCAAGTTATACATGAATAAACAATAAAACTCAGGGCGAGTTTTATTAACCTAGGTGTACACACAGTACGTCTATGGGAGGAAATGGGCAAGTGAATCTGGTGAACTTACGATTTTCACTTTTTTAAAGTACTAAATAATCATTTTGAAATACAATTTTTTCAGGGCTTCATTTTTAGACCTCATCAAAGACACTGGTAGATTGTATAGACGTTTGCCGTCGGTAATTTGTGGAAAAATTTGTCGGTAATTAGGCTCCTACACCCCCCCCCCCACTCAAAAGCTTCTAGGTACGCCCCAGATCAGATGTGTTTTTAATTTTGTCCTGAACAAAGTAATATCAGTGATACAACGAATTGAGGTTGGGAGAGAATTCCACAAGCGTGGGCAGAGCATGAAAAGGACCTATCATTGAAATATTATGTTTTTGCTTGTTTGCCAGTCAAAAGGATTTGATAGGCAGAACGAAGAGACCTATTGGGTTTTTAACACTGAATCATTTCCGAAAGATAATTTGGAGCACGACCATGTCTAGATTTAAAAGTCAAAAGAAGAATCTTGAATTGAATGCGAAATCTACTGGGGAGCCAATGCAACTGTTTAAAATTTAGTGTAATCATTTTTTTTTTGGGGGGGGGGGTGAGGGAAACCAGGCCTGCTGCAGAGTTTTGAATTCTCTGCATCTTGGTCATATCTTTTTCCGGGATTCCATGGAGCAGGCTATTATTATTATTATTATTATTATTATTATTATTATTATTATTATTATTATTATTATTATTATTATTATTATTATTATTATCAATTAATTAATCAATTAATTTATTTATTTATTAGACCAATCAAGTATAATACAGAACAGTACATATACAATATACAAACAAAAATAACAACAAACAAGACAGGAAATGATGCTACATGTGGGTCAGGGGTGGCAAAAGCAATTTCAATCACTGTTGCTCTGGATCATGCCACCCCTCACATGTAGAATCAAAGAATAACACAAATGCATGAATATACAGTGCGTATCAAAAAAAAGGGACAGTTTTGAAAAGTCTATCAAAATTTTGTTTCGATTTATGATGTCTATGACTGTTTTGATGTTAATAGATGCTCTGGAGTCTTATCTTTCAAATGCCATTAAGAAAAATGGCAGAAAATGAAAAATATGATCATCGGACTTCCTTTTAACCTTTTCATTATCTTTGCCATTATTTTCGATTGTAAATGATTTTTGAAAGCATAATTCGAAAGGAATGGCAAAGATAATGAAAAAGTTAAGAGTAAGTCTGCAGGGGCGTAGCTACGGGGGGGTACACGTGCCCCCCCCCCACAAAATTTATGACCGGGAAAAATGTTTGACCTGGGATTTTGAGGAAAACATTTTGTCACTCCCTCCCCCCATAACCCCTCCCCGCTGAGCGAGTTTTCGGCGACTGTTGTGACCGGG
>JZLH01S0633441.1:21697-32133 GCA_001188425.1 Eucidaris tribuloides | reverse complement strand
AAAAAAAAATCCTAGCTACGCCACTGGAAGTCTGCTGATTAGCAAGAAGTCTGATGATCATACTTCTCATTTTCTGCAATTTCGCGCAAGCCTTTTTTTTGAACCCCCGACAAAAACGTTCCGTGTTCGCTCAAGCATGAACGGAACTTATTTTTGTAATGGCATTTGAAAGATAAGACTTCAGAGCATCTATTAACATCAACATATAGACATCATAATTTGAAACAAAATTTTGATGAACTTTTCAAACTGTTCCATTTTTTTTGATACGCACTGTATATTCAAGTATAAAAATAAAAGTACACACATGTGTCTAGTGACATCAGAGTGACCACGCCCCCCCCCCTCCCCTTCCACCCCATCTGTCCAGGAGGGAAATGATGAATGCATGGACGAGAATTTCAGATGATAACTTGGTGAGACATTTATTAATTTTACCACTTTTCCTAGGAGCGAAGGATGCTTTACGACAGATACTATTAATATGGGGATCATCTGGGATGTAGGAGAAAGGATGAAACTGGTTGTTGAACTTGGATATACTGACAGCATGTAGGTGACTGCTCGCAGAAGATCAAGTTATGCGTACATGAGTTGTTATATTAGGCAGTATTTGATCAATTTCGGTGGATGGTTTCATGAATAAGTGTCGGTAAAAGAAGTGCAGAGGGATGCAACTTTCCTCAACTTTCCTCCCGCGTTCAGGTTCGAGAATTTTTGCTGAAAGTGGATCGTAGGTATCACTAATCGGAGAGCTTTCTTTTGAAGCCTTTCTAGAGTGCTGTAATACCTGTTCCAGGTCATATACAGGGTGGCCCAGAAAGAATGCTACGAGTATGATCGCTAATTTCTTTACCATTATCGGCAAAATGTCACTAATTTTTATTTCGTTGGTTAGAACATTATTTTTCCAATAAAATGATACCAAGATCATTGATTTTGAGTAAGGCGTTTTGATTCTAGGGCCATTTTTCGGAGGCAATGCAAATTTCCCAAATTTGCCAATTTTTCAACAATAGAGACATAGCTCGCATCGTCTTCCTTATGAAAGCGATGGCATTCCAGCCCTTTTGTCATTGCGGTTTGTCCGGTATGGTTAGCTGAGACGCCAGAATATCTCGGCGTTCCGATGACCGCCGCTGTTGACAAATTGGCACATTTGGGAAATTGCATTGCCTCCGAAAAATGGCCCTAGAATCAAAACGCCTTACTAAAAATCAATGATCTTGGTATCATTTTATTGGAAAAAGAATGTTCTAACCAAGGAAATAAAAATTAATGACATTTTGCTGATAATGGTGAAGATATTAGCGATCATACTCGTAGCATTCTTTCTGGGCCACCCTGTATAGGATAAGCCTACTCCATGAGTGGACGTATATAGATGATGGTTTTATGCTTGGAGAGGGAGGAGGTTTTTAGTGCGTCCCAGAATGTATAATTTCTAGCAGTTTTCTTCTCAAGTCCATGATAGTGTGCTGGTGATTGTGATCTCAAGGAGAGTATATACTTTGAGTTGGTATCAGTTCTTTGTTTATAAAGTACAGAGGAGATGGGTGCTGCAGTTGCTTCCTACGGATGATTATCTCCTCAGTTTTGCTGGCGTTCAAGGTGATGCACCATTCAGAAACTCATTTCTCAATTGTGACAAGGCCTCTATACATGCAGCACACTTCATCAAGGACACTTCATCAGGAAGCAATATCTTAAAAGGAGAATTCCTTATATTCCAAATGGAACAGTTTCTTTTCAGCTAGAACTGTTACAGGGAGGTGATATACATCCAAACCCCGGACCAGAGGGGAATGAGAATGTTGGAGCACCTTCCGTAGGTTTGGGGTTTTGATGATGACATGAAGAGTTGAATCATCTACAAAAAGTTGGAGATAGTTCTCTTGGTGTAAATCTAGGTCATTAATGTACCTTGAGAAAGAGTTAGGTACCAAGTACACTCCCTTGGGGCACTCCAACAGATAAGGGTATTGCTGACAAAATGAATCCATCCAGCACAATGGCCTGTTGTCTATCAGCTAGGAAAGATGAAATCCAGCCATGTAGGACTCCTTCAATCCCAAAGAAGGTCGGTTTTGATAGAAGACCACAATGTCATACACGATCAAAGGTTTTCTTTATATGTAACGAAGAACTCTTAATTTCTTGTTGGGTGTCGAGAGCATCCTTCCACTCACTGGGTAATGTAAATGCACAAACATACCGTAC
This sequence comes from Eucidaris tribuloides, assembly GCA_001188425.1. Lineage (NCBI taxonomy): Eukaryota > Metazoa > Echinodermata > Echinoidea > Cidaroida > Cidaridae > Eucidaris > Eucidaris tribuloides. The sequence goes on along the minus strand of JZLH01S0633441.1, from coordinate 29,913 downwards.
AAACAAAGACAAGTTCACACTCAACACACAGGTGGTACCACGCTTGAATCTACTGTATGTTCTTGGGGTATTTATCGGGGATTTCACTGGCTTTTAAATGTTTTCGCTCCATTTCTTACAATATTATCAATCAGATGTGGATGATTGTATGTGTCCTGGAGGTGCGACATGTGTCAACTCTGATGGTGGATTTCAGTGTATTTGTCGGCCGGGATATAGGTACAACGGGACATGCAAAGGTATGTTCCTACCTCCATCAGATTCCTCATTCAGAGTAAAACTTATTTTGTAGTCCATTGATCAAACTGAATACAGCATGCTCAACTTCGTTGTTTAATAATGTTTGATGTACATAAGTTAGGTAATCAAATCGTGCAAATCATGTACCTATATTTGCGTCATAGTTGAGTACGTATTTCAAGGAACGAAACTCACTGAAATCGGTTACATCCATACGCGTATTGAGGGGTGTTTGGGTGTTCAAAACCCTCTTTTGCATGAGTTAATACCCCCAAAGCACACCATTTTTAAATGGGTATATAGTACATTTTCATGACAGCAAAAGATCGAAAACACATTTTGTAACATGCCTCAAATGTAATCACAATAAAGGGTACATATGGCATATGATGTTGACACACTTGTGAGACAGCACTTCTGCGTATTTCAAATAATATCTTGATGTCTTTGGACATTGCGAATTCAAATTTGATTTTCTGCTATTGATTGATTAAGAATGATTAAGTATGGAATTTTGTTTATCAATTTATTCAATGTAGTCAGTGGAAAATAAAAGTAATAAACCATTTGCAATCATTTGTTTGACATACATTGTAAATATTGCATATATCATATTGTAAATGTTCGGAACTTACACATTATGCCCATGTCATAATCAATTATACAATTACCGTTACCTTACTTAATTTCAAATCCTTATGTTTGCTACAATACGATTTATAATTGAAACTGCGACAATTTCATTTACGTTGTATTGTGAATTCAAATTTGATTATCTGCAATTGATTAAGAATGATTAAGTATGAAATTATGTTTGTCAATTATTCAATGTATTATATAGTCAGTGGAAAACAAATGTAATAAACCATTTTGCAATCATTCGTTTAACATATTATTGTAAAAATTAGAAATAAAGTTGATGTTAAATGCAATTCCGTCTATAAATATAAATTATTATGCAGTTTATCAGTAGGTAATATTATTTATAACTGTACTGTTATCCCCCAATTTTAAATTTAAACTTTCATTAGTCAGTTAGTCCGTTAGCTGATTAAGAATTATCGAATGTGAAATTATATTTGCACAAATTTCAATGTATCAATGTATTATATAGTTAAGGTAAAACAAAAAGATATCATTCGTAAAATATATTGTACGTTTCAGGATTAAGATTGATGTTAAATTTGATTATGTTTATGAATGTATGCAGTTTAGCAACATGTGATAATATCACGAATATACCAATACCCCCAAATTTAAACGAAGTTATGTAATCATTCAGGCATGTTATATTCACAACAATCCAATCCATATTGTGTACTCTAAGATCGTTTTATTGTTTATGTTCGTCAAGCCTTTGTTAATTTTCATTTGTAGATGTACTTTGTAAATTATGCCCTGTATTTTGTTGTAAAACATGTATACTGGGCTCTGTGTTACCTTGTATTCTGTATTTTGGAATGAAAAGATTTAAAAATGTATATATCATTATTATTATTATGGTAATATTTAGAAAAAAAGTTGTATATTTTGCAGGTTCTAGATTTCCTCTTTTCAGGAATTAGCTCTTGATTTTTGGGATGTTCCCGAAATTTTGAATATTCAGCTCAGTATTGCAATCACCCTCCCCCTCCCACATTTCTTGAATTGGATTTACAGTACACCTAAGGTGGTAAATATCTACAGCTGGAGTGGAGCCGTGATATGAAGCAAATTGAAATAGATGAAATTAGTCAAATTACCTGCATTTTGTAATCCCTCGTTTTGTTATTCTCCTTTGGCCTTTTGCTAACTTTCTCTCAACAACATATTTAGATGTGAATGAATGTGATGAAGGCATACACCGATGCTCTATCAGATCAACGTGTGTTAATGCTCCTGATCCATATTGGTGTCAGTGTCCTCTGGGATACAGTGGGATGTATTGTAACGTTGGTAAGTACTTGATGTACGTCGTCCAGATTCCATTATCGATAAGAAAGCTTATATCATAGCACGCCAAGAAGGTATAGTCGGTACTAGCTGCCCGCGTTTCTGTCCGGAGTAATGTGTTATATGTTATACAGTTGTCCACTGGTACGAGGTGTAATATAACATTCCTTGGACCGCCAGGGAGTTATATTTTACCAAGGGAAAATATGATAACGAGGAAAAATATAACTCCCTGGTGGTCCAAAGATTATTACATACACACCCTACCAGTCGAATTATGTTACATAAAACGACTTTGATTACACTTAGACCTAGACTATGTAACTGTTAACGTTAGATCTACAGATGATCAGATACTCACCCAGTTCTCAGTTATTAGGATCTATTTCCAATAAAGCACAAGTTAAGATCTAATGATGTCACGTATTGCTCATTCAATGTTTCAATCCAATACATATATAATTATAATTAACTACGTAACACAAGTTGTGGAGTAGTCTCGTTGTCTACTTGTTTATGATGTTCATATTACACTGATTTTTTTTTCATATGTTTTATTGAATTAACAGAATCTTGTACATAAACAATCGTCAACAAATAAAGATTACAAGCAAATATCAAAACATAGGTGAAAAGGGATAATGATTATTTAAAAAAGGGGGCCAAGAAAAATAAATACTAAAAGCTTATTGATAGTACATCTTACATCCACTCAGACAGAGGAAATTTTCTTTTTCCCTATTTTTGATACCAAAACTGTGTATTCTAATTTCATAACATTCCAATATAATCAACTGAATTAACTCCCTCTGTCAGAGGAGGAAGTTGAGGCCCGATCCAAAACACATTGCATTAAAAGTGTATAGATCGGGAGGGCACCCGCAACAGGCACCAGTCATCCCAGGCACCGCAAGCTTTTAAACAGTACGCTGATGAAAGTACACTGCATGAAAGTGCACTGCATGAAAGTGCACTTGTATTGTTTTCGTCCATATACAAGTGATCGATCAGCTAACAAGACAGAATGCGGTTAAGTGGATGTAACACTCTCAGGCCGACTATAAAACATTTTTTTTCACTTAGATTTGTGCCATTTAGATTACAAAAATACCCAGTGAGCTCCGGATTGTTCAATGTTAATTCCAAAAATGCAAAAACACCCTAGTGTGGGAGACACCCCCTCCCCCATTGAACGCTTCGTGTCCTCGCTTGCGTTGTCCCACGATTGTAGATAATGTCCCCCCCCCCCCACCCACTCCCGGGGACAAATCATGCGTTCGGCGTAAGTCTATTTAGTATGTAGTGATTTTGTAATAATTTTATAGAAAGAAAGCATAATTTCTACTTCAAGTATGAAACGGAATAGATAATATGATTAAAAACTATTTTTTATTGATCAAGCTTAGAAAAGCAATTACACAATCACACCAGTAACATTTTGCATAACACAGAACAGAGTGAAAACAAAAGGCCATTCAAATACTGAAAGAAGTTGTTCACTTTCTGAAGTATAAAGGGTTATTTTTTATTGGCTATGACAAAGAACTTTTTCTTTTTATTTGAGCAGAGCCAAATGTACAACCTTGGAAATTAGATTTACAATTTACCTTGGAATTTACAATCTATACTTTTATTAAAAATGTGTGTTTGTAAGTTTTATGTTTGATTGTTTTCGATTGATTATTTCAACGTATTTATCACCACAAATTCCAAATATTGACGTTGGATTGAAATCGTTGATTTTTTTTCCTGCAAAATGGTACAACTTTCATTTAAGCCCAAAGTAAATATCAATGATTGAATATGCCTTACATCACGGCGCGTATAGCACACGCTGAGTGACTGGCTATCTAGGCTCGTGTAACACGAAATGCACGTTCCGGGGTAGGGCTGAACTTTTTCATTTCGAACAAAACTCTATACAGTGCGTATCAAAAAAAAGTAGACACTCAGAAAAAAAATTATTATGCAACAATTTTATGATCTAGAGATTATTTTTGATATGAATATTTTACCTTGGACCTAAGCTATCTGATGACACTGTTGGTATTGAGAGTTTTTCACGCATGAATGAGCACAGCCCACTTTTGTCCAATCGGCCAAAAATGCATTTGCGCACAGAATTGTGTTCTTATAATCAATGTTTAATGCCTCACAGACCGGTGCTGCAGAAGCTCACAACTGATGTGCACAAGGATTGAATCCTCAGCATGCTCAGAGAAGAGCTAATATCAATTTTGTGGCAAAAAAAAATGAATCACTGATTCAGATATACCGCCATAAAAAGAAGAGAATGTCATGTTTGCAAGATGAACTGTGAATTAAAAAAAAAAAATGCATTTTCTTGTTTTTGAATGGGTAGGGGTGGGTTGTTTCTGAATCATTGCTTCATTGTTACTTCATTTTAAATCCTCAGCATTCTCAGAGAAGAGCTAATATCAATTCTGTGACAAGAAAAACAAAATAAAGCAATAATTCAGATACAATTACCAACCCCCAGCCCCTGAAAAAGAAGAAACTGCATTTGTTTTTGTTTTTATTCACAGTTCACCTTGCAAACATGACATTTTCTTGTTTTTATGGGGGTATATCTGAATCAGTGCTTCATTTTTGTCTTTTTTGTCACAAAATTGATATTAGCTCTTCTCTGAGCATGCTGAGGATTCAATCCTTGTGCAGATCAGTTGAGAGCTTCTGCAGCACCGGTCTGTGAGGCATTAATTTCCTCCAGTGTTTGCTATAGTAATGTATTACACGATGCATTTTGATGTATACAATCAGTTGACGAGGTTATCTGCATCCCCCATAAAAAAAGTGATATGAACTATTGATGATAAAATACTTTTTAGCTACTTACTTTTATATCTTACAAACAAAAAACTATTAAAAGAAAACAAAATATATACTTGGAAATTGCGCAAAATATTGTATATACATGTATAGTTGTAGAGTGTTTACTGTTCTGCATACATTTTCCATGTCTAAGCTGAAATTGTTAACATAAAATGTCATGTATATGTCTGAAGTGACAAATAAATGTATCGTAAATGCAACTTGTGAATTGTTGTACCATATTTTCAAAATGTAGATGTTTTTTTTATTTTTTTTAAACTCTTCTCATTTTATAGCATAAAATATGCATGTGTCTATTATGATCTGAATTTATCATAGCGTTTATTATTCTACTGTTATTACAAAAACACGTAGCTTTCTTCATTTGTTTTCATGCTTCCAAGAATGAGTATTAACTTTGACATTATTTTTTGTTTGATTTTGTTTGAAATGTGTTATTGTTTATTGACCATTATATACAGCGCATTGATCACTCTTTTGAGTGGATATGTGCGCAATATGAATACCCATCAAGATGATGATTATTATTATCAGTAGTAGTAGTAGTAGTAGTAGTAGTAGTAGTACTATTATTATTATTATTATTATTATTACTGTAACCCACGTATATAACCACATATATGTACGCTAAAACGATATACCACTCAGATGTAATCGGGGCTACAAGAAAATATAGTTGGGTGACGATGACACGCGCTCAAGACCAATGAAATCTGAAAAGACAAGAAGGTGTGCTTGCTTTAACCACGACGTATCAAAGTCATTTATTATCACAACACATATTCCAAAAACACAAAATAACATGCATCAATCTTGAATTATAACCATAACTATATCTATACACAATTATTCACCATCACTAATAACAAAACAACATAACGTCAATACATTAATCACTTAACTACATCAAGAACTCATTTACCAAGTCAGACACATTACCATGACAACGATACAAAACAATTTCAACACGGGTCATTCGTACCTACATCTACTCAACCCGTAGATCATTTCGATACCGAGATCATAGCTTTTACATCTGACTTGACAAATAACGAAAACCAATTTAATCTAACTTTTATTAAGATTGTGTCATTGATTTGCACGTCAAAAAACATCTTAATGAATGGAATCAGCTGAAATCATATCCAATGAGAAGATTAATATAAATAAACACCTCTCATAGAGACTTGGGGTAAAATATTGAGTTTTGGTGAAACTCTGGACGGTTAAACTTCATCCTTTTTCAAGTGACTGGCCAGCAATTTAAAAAAAAACTCCGCGACGTCAAACGTGCACATGCCATTCCAAAATGGTCCGATCAGCCGTAAGCCAAAGTTCGCGCAGGGGATAGCCGTTAACCAATCAGAGGGCTGCGCTGGTCTTGCTATGGTGCACAGTAACCGCGATTCGCAGTTGAGCAAAATTGAAACTCATAGAAAGAACAACATTCTGGTAACATGTCGTTATTAGTTTTTCTCATAAAACAACAAATTCATGACGTATGGATCTCAGACTTTCAACACACAATTTGTAAGTACTAAACTACCGTTTGGTATTGATAATGAAGGGAAGTAATGGACTTGCACATCCCTGACACAATCTTTAATAGAATTACCTCAATAAAATAACAGCTACAATATATTATCTTAACAGCTTAACATAAACAGACTGTAGAAGGCTTCAGCATACTAATGATACATTATGTGAGAAAACATCCTTTGTAAACAATGAAATAAACATTGATGTTCCCCATAGTACCAACTAAACATATCCCCTTTAAACCTAACGTTCCGAGAAATACAATAACTCCTCTTGGTCATACACCGACTATACCGAAAGCGGCCTTTAACAAACACGCTAATGTTCACCTGACACAAACAAACCATAGCTATGAATCCAACACACGCTCCGCCACCCCACCGTCTGTGCGTATCTTGTATACCGTATGTATGTATGCATGTATGTATGTATGTATGTATGTATGTATGTATGTATGTATGTATGTATGTATGTGGATGTATGTGGATGTGTGTGTGCGTGTGTGTGTGTGTGTGTGTGTGTGTGTGTGTGTGTGTGTGTGTGTGTGTGTGTGTGTGTGTGTGTGTGTGTGTGTGTGTGTGTGTGTGTGTGTGTGTGTGTGTACACGTCGTTCACTCGGTGACGTAGTTATTACGTCATACAACTTGGAAAACTACCCCGTGCAGTTGTTCTACCTCCAGTGACCTCTATTCCCGTAATGGTCAAGCTCGACCTTGGTTGTATCCGGGAGTATCAGACAGAGTGTACGTCACTAATCCCTTGAATTTACAATATTTCGCACTAATTCCACTGGTCCTAAGAATGTGACTCATACATTACATCAGCCATGTACATGCAACTTGGTAGTTAAAGTATCATTCCATCTCGAAAATAAGAAGTAACTAACTAACCATTGGCACAAAGAACACTTCCCTCAAATTACATTTTGGTAATACGTTTAACACTATCACAGAACGAACTTCTCGAATAACTATTTCTAATACAAACTTGACATCTAATAATATAAAGAGTTCGCTAATTACCCTGTCTAAACTATATCGTAACTACTTCAAGACGGTAAACACAATCCCATTTAAATACAGAAGGCTCATAATTATCATCGATATTACATTCACAATCCTATATTTATCGTACAAAAATCCCTACACTTTCTTCTTTCCATTGCCTAAATACCGTAAATAAAACCCAGTTCGAACACGATCAAATTAATAAAATCACGTTGTTCCAACCCATAAATCGTTCGTCGTAAAACGAATCCACTCGCTGGCTCGAGCATAAAATGACCTCCGATCACCTAGTGTGACTGCATATCGGACGTTAAAGGGTTATCAAAATATAGATCCAATAATATTAACAATACATGTATAGCCGAATACTATCAATTAACAACAGCAACCGAATATGTCTCGACATATCACAAGATAAACAACGATCAACTATAAGTATCAACTTAATTTACAACTTATAACTAATAAAGAAATGTTAACACATCATCTGTTCCGTGAGGATCTTTAATTCTACATTCAAAGCTCTCGTAGTATTACCGCCACGGACAACGAGCTTAATCTGTCCGATTGACCTGAACAATACCACTCGATTTGAGATTTCCCAAAACACAACCTTCTCATTCCAGAAAGTAAGTCACAATTGTA